>JAOBBB020131668.1:0-12804 GCA_025331005.2 Zoanthus gigantus
ACTTAGTAGCTAATAAAATCAAAGTTATAAAATTATAAAATATTTATTAATTACAAAATGCACAGCAGTCTGCAGAAAAGTCAAGGCTTCTAATGGCTAATTTTAAATATTAAACATTTTAAAAATCATTTGAAATGATTCGTTTACAGGTTAGTACTGTTTCAGTGCTGGAGCTTTTGATGCAAGCTGGTTGAATGCTGGAGCTTTTAATGCAAGCTATAGGTTACGATCCATGTGCCTGAAGACGAGATTAGTTTGGAAGACTGTAAATAATCGGTAGGTTATGTTGTCCAGATAGCATCATAACTGTCACATTATGTTCGTTATGTTCGCCTTCGCTGGGTAAACCAACGTCAGATCTCGTGAGTGTTTTCCCCAATAACGTGAGGCATTGAAAACTTATATCTATTCTGACTTCATTAGACTTGCTACTTTAGAAAACAGAACTTTACTCACCCCGTAATGACCTGTACGACATGGGTAGCTGAAAGAGAGAAATATCATCGTGATTACCGTAAGTAGAAAGGCAGACCAAGTATTCACTAAAAGTCACACGAGTGCAAGTTTTAAATTAAAAGCCTTTGTTTTAAGTAACTGCAACCTTATAGCGCAGCAAAATTGCATCATTCTACAATCCAAAAAGCGCGTTAAGCAGTCGAGGCTTTGTTTGTGTACATAGCACAAAAATGCAGTAGGACGAACAATTAACTTTATTAACGTTCCTTTCAATAAAAACAAAAGTCGCAAACGAGAATCGAGCTCAGATTCTGCTTGGACTCCCCACCCCTTTTCTACAGAAAATCGCACATAAAAATGAGATTTATTTCTACAATCAAAGCCTGATATGATTAAGGGTAAAATCGAGGAGGTAAGTTGTACAGTATGAATTTTCGATATAAAAAAAACGATTTGTCTTGCAAACAAACGTTTTAAAGAACTAGAAATAGAATATTTTACTGGAATCAGACTCAAAATCAAGTGATTCCTGACAGTCTTAAAAAAAGAATGCTAGACCGAAGATAAACAGTTCGAAGATCAAAATATGATTTTAGGAAATGAACTTTTTAATTGCTTGATGTAACATGCCTCTAGAAAGCTTAGCAAGGACCAACTGATATCCAAGTTAAGGATGAATGTATTGCCTAATAGAGCATTGAAAATATGACTAAGACCATCAATCAACCATGGATAAACTGAAGCCTCGAAGGTAATACAACTATTTTGACTCGCACGCTAATGCTTTGTAATTCAAATTTAGTGTTTGGTATTTAATAAGTAATCGCATCTACGTGTAATAGTGGTTGAAAATGACGCAAATTAATCATCGAAATAATCCTTAAAAAATTGAAAATTTTATAAACGTTAAACTCACGGTGCTACATAAACTTATCTTTGTTGTGCCGCCGGTATGTTTCTAATTGCTCATATGCAAACGTGTGTGGACATAGCTGTTGTTTATTTTAAATAGAACAAGAGGAAGTACTCACGCAATCTAATTCTACCTGGCGCCGAGGTTTTTCGTTCTCTCTGGTCAAAAACTGGACTGACTGAATGAGGGACGGAAGTTGAGGCCGAATGTCTAAGCTGACGAGGACTGGTAACTATGCGTGGATGGAAAGGCGAGGTGCCCTGAAACGAGTTGTGTCCTGTATTGGCATGACAAGCAGCAGTTCTAGTAATGCAATCCCGATGCGCTGCTGTGTCACAAACTAAAAAAGATTAACATAATCACGTCACGTAATGTTGGGCGTTACGTATGAGTAAACTAAGAAAACAACCAAGCAAAAACTCTGTGAGATGTGTGATAAAAAATAGAAAGGGGAAAAAACAAATGACACTATTTTCCTGATATATGCACAGTATAATACTAAAACAATAACAAACTTTATTAATAGTTTTCAACATCCAGAAACGTTCCCTGCTAATTCGGTGATGAAAATTCAACTAATTAAAAACAACACGGGATATAAAGGCAACTCTATGTAAAACGGTGTGATTCTATATAATTGAAAACTTTCATATTTGACAATATTTTCCTTTTTTAAAATTGTTTAAATTGCCCGCCACTTCCAGGAAGTAATCTGCTTCTGTTCCAGTTTTAATTCTCTTTGGAAGCCCTTTCCGCTTTCAGTTAATGTCCGAACATTTAGCTTTCTGATTCTTTTTGAAAACGACTTAAAAATTCTTTCCACAAAAAAGCATAAGAAAGCTATCGAATTTAGTTTGTAATTCTGATAGGTTTCCATACTAAAGACTATTTTTCATCAGAGCTTTACCACTGAAGATAAGTTGTAGTGAAGCAAGTATTACACTGATTTTGTAGCGAACGAAAAGAAACCAAAGTACTACCAATTCTCGTTAGGGGCTAGGGTCTCGTTCCGAGAGAATGAAAAAAGATCTCATCTCCAGTGATACTTATTAAAATATACTTGAACAATAGTTTAATATGGTTACTGTACATGTACGATATCACTGCTACCGCTATTAAAACTTACTAGCACACTTGTATCCTTGACTAATTAAACCCCTGCAAGGAAAAATATATGGAGGTTCAAACAAATTCAATGTAAAACATACTCCGAACTGCATTCATATGACCCAAGTTAAACAGACTGGTTCATTTGAGAGCTAGATATGACAAAATACTCAAGAAAATATTTTCCCCTGCAAACTAACATTACTTGGCATTTATTTAGAAGGGAAAAATAAATTTTTGACTGAGTATAAATAAAGTCATTTTAAAGAGATACAAAGCTCATACCAAAGAAGGTTTTCACAAACTGCACAATACGTTGCTCGTGAAAATGAATGCAGCTCAAACTTGTGGTTCCCTAAAAATAATGAAAGAAAATGTCAATGTCAGGGCAACTTCAAATTAACCATTCTTCTAATAATTCAGCAGCGAATAGTGCCAATAGAATAGAAAATAAGACAGCACACAAAATATTAATATTTGCAATTGATTATAAGTTCTCTTCTTGCTCTCCTCTTGAAAACCACACTAAAACCCCTAAATCAAAAGATGATGATTAACATACGATTAATATCTGCTCATGGATTACCAAATACACACTTTTAAATTCAACACAAATGTTTCCCCACCAAATCTTTGGTGAGGCTACACTGTATAAAATAGTTAATCGACAAAGTATGTCTGGATCAATATGCAGCTTATTGAAACTAAGGGGAAAGTGAATTACAACTTAAGAGGAGATAAAATCCTGACATTACCAAAGGTAAACACTACCACATGTGGACTAAGAACACTCAGATATAAAGGGGAAAGTTTGTGGAAAAAACTACCGAACGAATACAGAAATATAAGTAATCATAAACAGTTTAAGAAACAAATATCGAAAATAGATCTGGTCGGCCATTATGACTAGTTTTTAAACACTATATACAAATATATTTTAATTGTCTATAGATTTTAAAATTATCAATAATTATCATGCTTGCCCGGCCTTTAACTTTAGTATACTTAGTATATTTCTAAACATTTTTGTTATGCATATATTTTATATATTTTGTGACCAAACCTTTAAACCAGCGATTTTAGCTAAGCATTTGGTCACGTTAATAAAGTTGCACTATTTTGTATTGTATTGTATTCTTTAAGCCCAGTTATTAATGTAACCCTAACCCACTTCTTCTATTAAGACTTTTTTTAGTACTAGGGATTCTAGTGTATTACAAATTTAAATCTCTGCGATCATTTATCTAATGACTTTACAGTATCTAACTCTCAGTGTTGGCCAAACAGTAACTGGTTTCCTGTTAACTTAAATGTTACCTTTCAAACACGATTTTACAAATTAATTAGCATTGCCGTGAGCCAGTAGGACTTCATATGGTTTCTCACCTTGTTTTATGCCTCTCAGTGTAAGATTTTCTCTGAAGCAAGAAAAAAAATTGTTATAGAGGTCAGTAGAACTAAAAAAATAACAAAACGTGAGTTTAAACAAACTCAGAGAATTCACCTACAGTAAAATAAAAGTATAGTAGTGATAAATAAAAGGTTACTAGAACTATAGCAGATATGGACCAACTAAGCAGTGGTGTGATAAAGAGAAAGAAAAGACATCAAAAATGACTGTACCATTGCTATAACCGGGACACCTGAGAGACGAAGGAAAAGAGGTAGACCAAAAACAAAAGGGTACAGAATTAATTGTTGACAAAAAAAGAATAAAGGTAGGTTGAAAAACTTGGGGAGAGGCTAGAGTCGCAGCTTCTGATAGAACCGCATAGAAAACTTCCATTTTAGCTGCCAGTATCCGAGATGTAAATAATGTGATCATTATATCACAACAGATACATTCTGCTATATAGAGTGAATGTTTTTGACTTCTTCATTAACTGACGCTATAATATTAAAACTCTAAAAATTTAAATACGTTTTTATCTGTGCTTTTTCTCCACAATTTTTGTATCAATCTTGTAAACTTTTACTCAGATATTTGAAAAACTTATTTATAAATAGCTCATATATTATGTTGAAAAACAACAAACACTCATACAATCTCAATTTAATTCCTGAAACGGCACTCGACCGCTCAAGCTATCACAGAAATTACTGATAATTTCTGAACAGCCACCTATAATAACGTTTACACAAGTGGTGTCTTCATAAACTTCGCGAAAGCTTTTGACACTGTCAACCACTGTGTGTTACAATATTTAGTACTGAATTTGATGTCAGAATGCAGGAAATAGCATTTCCGGGCTTCTAGGGCCTTACGACACCTGAAGTGTTTCTGCCACCAACTTTAATAGGATCCACCGCCTACTTCAAAACTTACTGAAACCCCTGGTGTTACTACAAAAATTGCAAATGTACGGTATCAGAGGACTACCTTTGGAATGGTCCCATAGCTACCTTTCAAATTGAAAGCAATTAATACTTTTATCAATAGGAAATATAGAATCAAATCTTCAAACTGCAACCTGTGGTATCCCTTAGGGCAGCACATTGGGTCGGTTGCTTTTCTTGCCCTATATTAATGACCAACAAATTGTTCTAAAGAGCTGCTGCAACTGTAAATGACCTTAACTCTCTTGAAAAAATCATGAATCGAGAACTTGAAAAACTTAAAGAATGGTGTGATCCAAATAAGGTATCTAAAAATACCTCAAAAACTAACTTTAAAGACGGATACTACTAATCGCTAGAAAGCAAAAACCGCATTATTTTGGTATAACTGGGGTTAGAACTGACTCATCATTATCCTGGAAATATCACATCTCAAATATTTGTTCCAAAATATCACATAACACAGGAATAATATGCAAATTACGATACTACCAAAATCTCCTAAATCTTCACAGGAGCAAAATCGTGATTGATTAGAAACGACCTCAATGTCTATAAGGAGTTAGTGAATGTTGTGCAATGAAGACTTAAAACATCGAAAAAAAGCTGTAGTCAAAAATGCTACTAAAACAACATTACATGTGTTGTTGTTTCATAACGACACTAGTTAAAACATATTTAAACCAGTTTAAATTTCATTGCTTCAAACTTGTTTTCATTATAGACAATAGAAAATATTAGTTGAACTAATTTAAATAAATCTAAACCACTGTCACAATGAAACCACAACACATGTTGACATGTAGATACCTACATAGCTTTTCGAATTTCATTTATCCATTTGCTTTTCATGTCTGCTGTTTTTGCAAACATCATGCAAGAATACCTTTCTGTGTTTTAAAAAAATATGTTAGTTACTTAAAATAAACGTTTACTGTTGACTTAAACGTTAAAAACTAGGATGACAGATGAAAAGGACATGTTGCCTATCAAATTATCCTTGTTAACATCAGGGTTCTTCCCCTTTGTTCAAAACAAAATTCTAGGACTTTTCCAGGTAATTTCTAGGTGTGCTGAACATTTTCAAGGTCTCGATATACAGGAGACACTGTGAGATAAAGTCAATTTGAACACCAAAATACCAACTTTCCTCCAGATATTTTTTGACACACGCACACTGATGTTTCTTAAAGCGACAAAAAAACTAGAAATATATACATACCCTTTTAATTTATTATGCTAAATGTCAACTCTCAACAATTTGTTGCAATGTTAATGGAATAACGGAACGACAAAAGAATTCATTACTTGAACGCACAACGCTAAAACCATGTGACGACTTGAGAACCTACGTTAAACGCGAGCCGCTGGTATAAATAGGGACCCCCCTGGGTCAATCAATTGATATCAAAATATTCAAATATGGCGACCGTTGGACCGTTATGGTACGGACATACACTTGAAGGTTGTTGTTGTACAGTTTAATCGTTTTTGGTAAATGAAATAAAAAATCTTTGAATCGAAAAACATATTGTTTAATATTTTTTGTTTATTCAAGACGGTCAAAGGAATAAATTATGTATAACCGTTGACTGCGGTGACTACGTTGATTAATATTTTTTGAATTTACGCCGGTCTTTGGTTTCCATACCCTAATCCATATTTATTACTTTTTTCGCATTCGAATGACCATCGGCTAAACGTTTGAATTCAATATAAAATTATCCGTTGGTAGTGCGATAATTTAAACAGCTGACAAGTACTAAAATCACATAGAACAGTAAATACATACAACTAACTTTGAGGCACAAGGTTGTAATCTGCATGCATACAAATTCTACGAAAATAACTTTGTATCTGATCTCGGCGTAGCTATCTAGAGTGTTAGAAAAGTGTAACACTTCTTCTTTTATCATTATGTGGGCTACTCTTGATGGAAATAAAATTGTACAATAAAACAGTCTGCAAGGCCAATCCCTGTTTTACAATGCTGCCACTGGCATTAAACATTTTTATAATAATTGTGTAACACATATGTCAAATAAAGTCACAATAAATATAAATTTTCAATGCTTCAGCATTATGGAGGAAAACCGTCACGAAATCTGGCCTTGGTTTACCCAGTGAAGGCGAATATGACAAACTGGACGACATAACCGCCCGATTGTTTACAGTCTTTCAATTCCCAACTCGTCTCCGTTGTCTTCAGGCACATCGATCGTAATATAACCTAGCTGGCATTAAAAGCTCCTGGATTGGGCCCATAGTTTAAGAATTTCAAGAGTCGGAAACTGTAAAACACACGTTAAAACAGTAATAACCTGTAAACGAGTCATTTCAAATGATTTTTGAAATGTTTAATATTTAAAATCTCCACGCTCAATCACCAAAGTACAACTGCCAGCGCCTGCAATACGTAATTTTTCTGGTTTAGGTACCTATTAAGCCCATAAAACACCAAATCGAAATAACTTTTATTACAATTTTGTTATTTCGAAAAAGTAGTAAGCTTCAAGGTATCGAGATTATGATTTTCCTTCGCCACAAGCGGGAGGAATCAAAGTAACGGCTGTCATGATTGTCGATTAATGATTAACTAATCAAAATCTTCCTTAGGAAGGTCTTTTGTACCAGCGGCTCGCGTTTAAGGCCGAATTAGACGGTGCGATTTTCGCCTACAACTGTCGTAAACAGCGCTCCTACAACATGACTTAGCGGTTGATTTACACGCGCACGACATCGTATACGACAGATAAAAAATAGTGTACAATTTTCTTGTTTG
This sequence comes from Zoanthus gigantus, assembly GCA_025331005.2. Lineage (NCBI taxonomy): Eukaryota > Metazoa > Cnidaria > Anthozoa > Zoantharia > Zoanthidae > Zoanthus > Zoanthus gigantus. Next base: position 7,596 of record JAOBBB020131668.1, read on the forward strand.
CGACACAGCTCTATTGTTAAAATAATTCTAAATATAAAACAAAATAATTAAAATCTGCTGTTGCTTACCTGGCTTATCGAGCATCTCCAAAATACGATGGATCGCTGAAAGCTTTGCATCTTTCTTAAAATAATCCTTATGTGAGCACTGAAAGAGAACTGCCTCTTTCCTCCACGAATCTAATCTTTTAACGTATCTTAGCGGTTTTTTAAAGTACAACTTTCAGAGGCGACAATTCCATCTTCGTTGGCATCCGCCACTGTTACAAAAATTAAGCAGACTACACCACAAGGGAGGTTTTATAGCTTGTAACGTCATATTGCTTACCTTATTTGTCTACGACATCTACGATTGTCGTATAATTTTAGAACATGTTTCAAAATCCTATAACATTTTTCGTGTCGCACGCATCTGTGGTATACGTGTTGAAGGCTTCATTTACACGCTACGACTCAAGTTGTAGGATGGCGCGAGCGTGTTGTATACGATAGTTTTAGGCGAAAATCGCATTGTCTAAATCGGCCATTATACGATCAGCGGAAATGTACACATGCGCAAATACACTTTCACCCAGTCCTCTATTTTCAAATCGACGCTACGGCAAGTTAGAATGCAATTCACGATAGAGAGTAGTGATGTATAAAGAACAAAACTTACGACCAAAAAATATCAGTCTATTGGCAAAAAGTACATTAAGTGGAATGCATACTTAAAATTCAAGGGTTTTTTCAGGTCTAAAAAATAAAACCCATTTTTCAAGGAATTCCAGGCCGGAAATTCAAGGATTTCCAGGTTTTCCTGGTGACGTACGAACCCTGTAATTGTCCCTCTTAACACAATCCAAACTGACTGTAGCGTAAACCGTGTACAGCACAACACGTAACTTTATACAATCAAAAATTTAGTTTAAGGAGCTGATTTTTGAAGCGTTAGCTCTTCGCCAGCAGTGCTTTTAAACTACGTGTACAGTTTCCTCAAGTTTGAACCAACTGCTAGATAAGTTAGGTAGAAGAATAATTACCTGCTGTTTCAGCTTTCATGTTCCATCCATGAGAAAACTAAAGAAAGGTACACATAGTTAGCAAAATAGTTATCTTCATAATAATGTCTGATTATCGTGAACTTGTTTTGCTATAAAATGCAAGATGATCAAATGACTGGAGCACTGAATGTTTTAATTTCTTACTATCATGGGCATCAAGTGGTAGTATATCACAGATGGCACCACAAGTTTAAGGAGGGAGTGTTAATTTAATAGGAATATTACGAATTTTAATCCTTAAAGAACAGCCTAACACAGAATGACAAGCCGACAGACATATGTAATCTGACCATGCGCATTACCTTAACGTTAACTATATTCAGTGAAAATGAACTTAGGAAAAGCACAAAGCTGACATTTCAAGCGTTACCCCTTCGTCTTTGCTATCATACTATCCGTGTGGCCAGTCTTAAACCAACTGAAAACTTAAATGAAAATTTCAGTTATAACTACTATGACATTTTTTGTCGTCATTGTTGTCATTATCATTATCATATTATTTATCATCATCATAGTCATTAAATCATATTACTAACAGCAGCAGCAAATCATTTATCATTATTATCATAATAATTTATCATATCATTTATCATTATGATCATCAAGTCATTCATCGTTATTATGATTAATTAAATTATCAATATTACCATTTTCATTATATCATTTAAAAATTTCACTGACCTTTCCTTTGCCTGTTGCTGAAACATTCTCTTGAACCTCAAAATGTTCTAAACACATAGTCTGTTTGTGATGATACACATCCCCCTATACACAATATTATTGCAATAATCTCCTTTAGTAAATTAGCTCTAATTAAATATTGTCTTGAAAGCTAAACCAATGCTTAAAGTTCTTTTTTAAATTCAACAAAGGGTTTTGGCCCGAAACACTAAGAATGAATATCGGTTTATCCGCCTTAAGTTGATTGTACACCAGGTTAGATATCAATGGAATTTACGCACACTGATGCTCAAAATGTGTGATCAAATCAATGATCTGGAAAACATTTGTTGCTTTCAACAAGGGAGAATGCAACCCTAATTTCGTGTTGTAGGCTGGTTGTTTTGTAAACGCAAGGCAGGAAATTTTGGGATCCATTTAAGGTACTACAATGGCGACACCACAAAATCATTTCGTAGGGAGGTCTCTCAGTCAGGAAACTGGTTATAATTATCACGCTATGGACTAAAACGAGATAAAAATAACAAACAAGCTAGTACCAATCATTCATGACCAATCAACCTAACCGAGCAAGCTTCTCAGATCCAGACGCATTTTGAATATCTGATTACTTCTAGCTTACAGCTATTTAATCTGTAGAAATGCATTTTTACACGACAGCATACAAAATGACGAGACATCTATTATTTTATTGAGCAACTAAACTGAATGTTTTATGAGTTATCCACCGCTTATTGACAACTATTTCTGGATAGTGAGTCAACATACCTTAGTCTTGCAAATCAAAAGAGCTCTGTCAAGTAAAAATGCATGCCTGAAAATATTAGAGACCGAATTTACTTTAACCAAATACATGAAAAACAAACAAACAAATACTTATATAGTTATTTCATCAACTTACTGTAAAAGCTCTTGTTAATCCGATAAGAATATAAATATTACAAAATACTAAACATATATACAAATACTAACTGACAGATGGCCAACTAGCTATATAGATAGATAGACAGATAAAAGTCTAAACATTTTAAAAGAAGAAAATATGGTAAAAAGTATCATATTCATAAATCACAGTCTTCACAGTACGCAACAGGTTTTTTTTCCTGTTCGTTGGCAATGACCAAAGAGAAATTTAACAAGACCTGGAATAGGTTCGACATTTTCACTGACTATTGGGCATTTTTTTTTTAAATTATGGTTCAAAATAGCGGATTGGAAGAGTATTTGAATTGTAGAAGCTAAAATCTGATATCTAGTCATAGGGCATTGTTTGACAGTTAACAACTATTCCAGGGATGGGAGGTGAATAAAAGTGGTATATACCGAGACGTGTAGCAACGTAGATAGTTTTTTAAGTACTCACAAAAATATTGGAATAAAAAATGCAACGTAAACCTTGCACGTGTACTTCTTGTCAAAAACGCCCTCTTCTGAATCGAAACTGTTGGAACGCCGTTTTGACTTTCGACGCCAAAATCGTGGACATGGCGAGACGGCCAATCAGAGCTCGCAATAAGCGATACCATTGCTTAGGTAAACACTATTTATAGTAGCCCTTAACGCATGAAAATAGAGAATGAACGGGGTACAAAACTTTGTGGCTGCAAGTATGGTGGACCGCTGACCGAATTCTGTTAGGCCTTACCTCTTTTTAGGTGGTTGATCACTCGTTTTTATTTGTAATTCTCCATCTTTAATAAGATGACCAAATTTGAACAGATCACCACCCTCAATTAAAACAAAGAAAGTGAGAGACATCAATAATATATGTAACAAATAGTACATTAGCAAAACGAACGAAAAATGAAGAGTCAAAAATACAAAACAAAAAACAAACAAAAAAAAAAGAGAAAAAGAGCCATGCATATGCATAGGTATCCTCTTGAGAAAATATACCTAGGTACTAAAATGTATGTGGCTTGTGCGATGCAAGTTATGTTGGCTTCACACGGAGGCATTTGCACCAACGGATTGAAAAACACAAAAGAACCAACATCGGAAGAACGTGAACGGACATAATTTGGACACAAAAGAACTTTCCAAATATTTTAAAATCTTGAAGCGCTGCACAACAAAATTGGATTGTTTAATTTATGAAATGCTGTACATCAAGTGTAAAAATCCACCGCTCAACATTCAATCAGATTCTATAAAAGCTAAACTGCTCCCATGAGGATATTTATTTATAACATTTGTTAAGTTTAAAGATCGTTTTCATTTTAGTTATTTGCATATTTACTGTTGATAATGACCACAAGAAGTGGTCGAAACGTACAGTTACTAGCGTTCTTTTTTCTATGTACTTGTTTTAAAAAGTCTTAATCAATACTAAAATGTACTACCTAAAATAATACTAATAATACCAGAATGTTTGCCGGAACAAAATATCAAAAATCAAGAAAATCAGTGTGCCTGTATACAACAAAGTTTAGGCAAAGGATGAGCAGTAGAACATCAAACGTTTTGGAAGCTGGCAAATTTAATTACTAAGACTATTTTTTTTCAATAATCATCATCAACGTTTTTTGGCATTGGGCATTACTCCACGCATATCGTCCAATTATTATTACATATCCACGAGATTTGAAAACTATTAATTTAATAAATAACAGAATAGAGGTAAAGTTGAACTTCACTTAACTTACCACTTCACTTGACAAGCTGTCCAGTATTATGCAAAGAAAACAGGAAACAAGTTATCATATATGCCAATTATAAGCGCTGTTTAAAAACTGATCATGAGAACAGTAACTGTTTTACTATATTAATTTTCAGCAGCATTTTAGTCTCTTCGATTTCATATCTATTGAAATGTTTAAATAAAAAATACTTTGTAATGTAAAACTAACTGTCTTGTCAATGGACTTAAAAATATCAAAATTTAGTAATGTATTTCATATATTTCATTTGTTTGGCAAGGAAGTCAATTCTGGCCCTTTACGAGCCAAGTGGTTCGTTTTAAGCGGATGAATATTTTTTGCCTCTGGAATGGGCTCTAATCCATCTCAGGTTTGCTCACAGCATACGTTGGTACTCTATTTACAGACCAGGATGGAAAACTGAGTGGGCTTTGAGAAAAAGGTCAGACAAATGTTCCTCTGCAGAGCGAGGGATCGAACCTGGGACCTTGAGGTTAGAAGGTAAAGATATCAACTGTGCCAACGACGCCTTAGTCTATTACTCTGAAGAAGGGCTAATGTTTGAAACGTCAGCTCTAAGCTTTCCCTATGGTAATGATACAACTTTTCAACCTAGAGATGATTAAGCCACGTGCAAGCCGTAGTCTAATGTTTAATTAGTATTATTTATCAGATCTAGAAACTAGTATTTTCTCTGCGCCAAACACATGTCCAAACAACAGCAATTAATTGGTTCTAGATAATAATAAAAATAATCAGTTCAATCAACTACTTTGCAGTAAATAACTGAATTACAGTGGAGGCCAGCTACACATACACGATACATACAATTAGCACAATTGCTTAC
>JAOBBB020131757.1:0-12803 GCA_025331005.2 Zoanthus gigantus
CGAGGAGTTCCAGTTGACGAGGAAATGGTGCGTCAATTTTGATAATAATTATAATAATAATAATAATAATAATAATAATAATAATAATAATAATAATAATAGGAAAAATAACAGTTACAGATAAGTGCACGCTGCGACCAAAGAGAGACCAGAACACCAGATTATAAATTAAGGCCCATTTAAACGAGTCAAAGTGCTGCCCAGTCATGTTGGACACATGTTTTATGCAACTGAACACAACGATCAAAGTTTTTAAATGAAGTTTGACTCCGTTCAGACTTTTCATCTAACATCGTCCAATACTTTCGCTTACGCGATCAAATGACTTCCTCTCATGACGCAATTTGCACCACGCAACTTGATTTCAACATTTTTGATGGCGGTTTGATACGTTTGAAGACTCCAACCCAGTCCCACATTGGTTAAAAATCGTCCAACATCTCTAAACAATGTTGAATAATGTTTGACAAACATGTTTGACCTGTTTGAACGGCCCTTTATTTACTAGCTAAACGCTTTATAAGTTGCCAAGTGGCTTGTGGAGCAGTAGTGTTAGGCAGATGAAAGTCTTTTCACAAGTTAGCTCCCAGAAAACGCTGGTATTCTATTTACCGATTCTCGGTAAGGATGGAAAGCTGAGTAAACTTTGGGGAAAAGAAGGTCACACAAATATTCAAATCTCGGCAGAGCAGGAGATCGAAACCGGAACATTCGCTTGCAGGCAGAGATCTTGCCGACTTAGATTATAAACTCTCTCTACTAGTATTAATCATGCAAGGTTTTCTATAGGGTTTAAAGTTGCCGGAGTTTATTGAAAAGTAGAAGATTGACTCTCGAAGCAATGAAAGTAGCAGAGAAGCCTGCAACATTCGCCGGCTGACGGCTCTTACATACAACCCTGATCATGGGTCATTAAGTGCGTTTGGCTACATAAAAACTGTTTTTCATTAGTTTTCAGTTTCAGTTTATTTTTTATTTACCACACAAATATATACATTTACAAAATTCATTAGAAATTACTCTTTAAAGAGGCAAAGGAAGCTACAAGACACCAAGAGACTTATACGGACATGGGCTCCCTCAATAACTACAATTAATAACTGTCAGTTAATAACTGTTTGTTTGTTTATTTGTTTGTTTGTTTATTTATTTGCCACTTATGCTACAAAAAAATACTTATTACAATAATTATTATAACAATAATTGCGGCTGGGAGAACCATAAAAAAACCATAAAGGCTTGTACAGGATGGCCCACCCTGTTGCTCAAAGTTTGCCATTGAGTCCGGCACACCGCTAAATGGCCACTCAGCATGATAACTGTTTTTACTGCGAGTTGGTGAACAAACGCTCCACCACTGCCATATTTTCCAGCGTAAGATTAGTTGCTACAATTTTAAGAGCTAAAACAAATTTAACTGAATGCAAAATCTTGCTCAAAAACTCGCCAGCGAATCCGACACGAAAGTCAACCAAAAAATGTATCATTGCACAACGTATGTTGTGATAAAAATATATTTGTTTCAGCGCATTGCTTTAAAAATAACTTAAGAAACAACAAACAGAACACCTACGTTGACAGAACGTCGTTGATCGGAACTTTGGTCAACAACGGGCCACGGTCGCATGAAATGGAGACATTTTAGGATACAAACTCCGAACAAAAACCGTTCCTACTGGGAAATCACCAAGCCTGAGCCCGCGAGCAGCGACATGATTAGTGCGTTTTCTTTCGCCGAATCCAACAAACAAATTTCAGTTAAGATAATTCAGCGAGAAAGAATATGATGCAGACAAGCTCTACAAAAGTAATAAAGTAATAATATCAAGAATAGTATGATAATTAAAATACACAGCTATAACAATACGCTCCTTTCACAATCATGCGTAGTGTGTGTCTCCCACTATTTTGGCGGGCCATAGGTCTTTTCCCAAATCTCACGATATCCTGTGGCCCTGACAAAATAATGGGAAATAAACACTGCGTATGATTATAAAGATACCTAAAAAAGGAAAAAATTACTTTTACCACAGAAACCGTGAGAATTGTAAGACCTGTGAAAGATACACACTGCGCATGATTGCGCAGAAGGGGAAGTGAATACTGAGTAATTATTCACCGAAGCGGAGGTGAATATACTTGGCTTTCACCGACACTGAGGTGAAAAATTACATTAGCATATACCCAACCAGCGAATCAGTGAGCCAAGCCGCTGAATTCTTGCACAGAGATAAAACTTTTGTAAACATTTGTTGAACCCACTTATTGACATTCTTTCCACTTCTGTTTCGAACTCATTCTGCTGTTGAAACCACTCTATAAGAACGAAATAATTTTGTTTATTTATGAATCTTTAACTCGGTAGTTTTTTTTAAAATTTAGATAAACTTGAAAATTATGAACAGCTTCGTGTCGCCGCGCCGGCAATTTAGTTGTGACACTTTGAATTTGTTTACTTGAGAAAAAGATGTCCACGAATCAAACAATTATTAAAACTCACCAAGAAATACGTTCACACCAAATTTTGTTGACTTTTTTGTGTTTTCGAGAACTGACGCATTATCTATTTCTAAAATTTCAGCTTCGCTGACACCTTCTGGAAACCACGACGCCATCTTGTTTTTTCCGAACGCTAATCGGTGAATATCCTGGATATTCACTTTTTAGGGAACCAATTACAACGCATGAAAAAAACTATTCGCTGGTTGGGTATATGCTAATGGTGGATATATAACGAGACGCGAAGCGTCACCAACTCTGAGGGGAATAGCTGTTTTAGTTTTTACCAAAATAATGGGATAAAAATGCATTTTATTTTCAAAGAAAAAAATACAATATAAACCTTTTTTCTATTTTTAGCACACGCGCTTCCTGTTATTTTGACTTTCGCCTCAAAATTAACTAATAGTCTTGGATATCGCGAGTTACGGGAGCCAATCAGAGCTCGTAAAAATGGATATCGGTTTGCTTTGGAAAATACTAATATTTATGATGACGACTATAATAACAAAACAACAACAATATAGGAATTGCAAAAACAATAAGAATAGCAATACCGGTGAAAAGAGAAACAATACAATACAACAACAAAGTATTATTATTAATAGTAATAATCAAAATAATATTCTTATATTATTATCATTAGTAATAGTAGTAGTAATAATCAAGCAACAATGCAAAGCACAAAACGTTTTTTGTATCCTTGAAATCTGACATCACTTTTTGTTAGCTGACTCAGTATACATTATTACACAGTTCTGTAAACGCCGAGAAAACCCCAAATAAATTTAGAAAAAAAAAACTTACATTTATCTCGTTGTTGACTCATCTAAGTTTGCAAAGTTTCATTTCTGAAAAAATAAAAGATTTATATTGTTTTCACTTGGAGTGGATGGGCAACGTTAATAGATGCAATTGCTGGTTTTCACATGACGTCACGGCGGCCATGGTGGTGTACTCTTAACAAAAGAATTGTGATTATTTCTTTTGTTTGGGACACCAACATGGCCGCTATATATATTGTCTTTTGTGTCTCTTGGGATTGTGTGAAAACCAAGAATATTACACTCATTTACAGGTTCCGAGGTTGAAAGGTCTTCTTCAATGAATTTGAGCTAATTATCGAGGGGATTCCAATTAAAGTCTTCTGAATACAAAGGACTACTCGATTAAGATAAACCAGATGTACTCGATGTTGGACATTACTCTCGGTGTATATAAACAAAATCTGAATGCAGGGCTATTACAACATCATTTTTAGGCAGGTTTAATGGCAATGACCGCCATGATAGGCGCAGTTGGTAAGATCTCTGCCTTCCGACCACAAGATCCCTGGTTCGATCCCAGCTCTGCCGAAATTTGAATCTTTGTATAACCTTCTTTTCCGCCTAAGCTAACTCAGCTTTCCATCCTTCCGGGGTTGGTAAATGAGTACCAGCGTCTGCTGGGAGCTAACCTGCGATGGATTGGTGTCCCATCCAGGGGGAGTCAAAGACTCCCATCCGCTTAACACTACAGAAACCGGAGATAAGCGTCGGCTCCATGGGCCACTTGGCTCGTAAAGGATTTAGCTTTTTTTTTTTTTTTTTTAGCCGGAATGAATCACACCTCCAGCTTTGGCTCGATAAAAGAGTAGCACAGCTACTCGAAAAATTGCCATAAAAACGGCCTAAAATGATGTTGTCGTAATAGCCCTGCATTCAGATTTTGTTTGGATTCCATTTCTTAGATATTTAATGAATAGGAGCTAAAAGTCCGGGTAAACTGAAAGGATGTTTATGGTTTAAGGCTGGAAGGCGATAACAAACACTGATAGCACATGCGTATTTGCAACAACTAAAATGGTACTATAACTTATAAGGTCACGTTGTTAGTGGGATTACATGTATAACCCATATATAATACTGAGCCTGAAAATTAGCGGCCATGGACAGCTGTTTAGCCTTCATAGGCCCTCGTCAACATGACATAGCTAACAAACAGGCTCAGTTTCTCACAGGAAATGATATATAATAAACAGTAATTGCGTATAAAAGTATGTTGGATATAGCTAGAAATATCATAATCACAACTACAGATAGCGCATGCGTGCTAGTAATAAATACCTACAGCCACTAAAATGGCGGCCATTACATCTTCACTCTATCAATACCATAAATAAGAGCGAGTCACACTGTTAGCAGCTGTGGACAGCTGAGTTTGGGCTTTACTGGGCCTCACCAGCGTGGCATAGCCAACAAACAGTAAGACCAGGATTCTTAATGGTTGGAAAGACAATAAAATGGGTAGAGAATGGTCCCTTACATATTGTTTACATGAGCAGTTTCATCCCGGGACGCCTTCGGTTTTTTTGTCTGCGTTGTTCCAACAAAATGGCGCGTAAGAAGTTAATTTTAATCTTTGCTGCAATTGAAATATTCTTGTGTTTGGTGACTGTGTTACTGCAACTGTAGTCGGTACTTCTGTTTCAGGTTTTTAACCAACATCGGCAATGGCAGTCGTTGTTACGGGCTCTCATCACGGAAAAGAACATAGCACTTAGACGGCAAAGATACCTTGGAGAAGACGCAGGAGTTGGAAAATGTTGGGAAAGACATCGTTGTGGTGGGATAGATTGTTAAATGGCGAGATGGAAGAAAGCGAGTGGAAACTTAATTTACGGCTGTCAAAAGAAAATTTTATGGAATTAGTTCATAGATTACGACCTCAACTAGCCCCCAAACCTAGATCATTTAGACCAGACTCCAACACTGCAGAAAAGACACTCGCGATAACCCTTCATTACTTTAAAGACCAAGGCTCACTTCGGGTAGTCGCAAACGCCTTTGGAGTACCACCAAGCACCGCTTATCGTAAGTGCTTTGCTATAAACATGCGCACAGAGTGCGTATGCCGCTACTCAAAAGTGACGCGGTTCATCAACGTATCGTTTCCTCCCGGGGTGAAAAAAGACGAGTATTTACATGAAACTTTCATCCTGAGAGAGCTGTTTACATGGAAATTTCCATCCCGGGTTGTAATCTCGTCCCTGTGCTTGGAATCGGGATGAGTTCAACCCTGGATGAACTCATCTCCTCTCCAAACCATGTAAAGAGTAACAAGAAAATGACAAAACACAGGGGTAGTCTCAGTCCCGGGATGAGAAGTCTCATGTAAATAGGCCCTTAAAAATGAAAGTCTTAGCAAAATACGGCTACTTCTCAAAATCCTGTCATCTTTTTTGTCAGGTCTTGAATTCTCGTATCTTTTTCTCCGTCTCAAAGTCTCTGATTTTCTCATAAAGAAATGGCTCGTATTCTCGGCATTTCTGCAAAGCTTGAAATCCTGATTTTGCTTGAAATTTGTCTCGGCATTTTGGTTTTGTTAAGAAATTTAACTTAAAAATTAAGAAACCCAGTTATTCTTGTAAATTAGTCCCTTCTATTTTATAATATCTTGTACACCTAGTCTTTCAGTTCCATGTTTTTCTTAGCTGCCTTCAGAGGAAATCACAATCGTAAAGTCTCGGTCACGGATTATTCGTTGCTTTCAAAACTCTCGGGCTCGGATTTTAAAAAGACCGTCTCGGCTTCACTGATCTACAGAATGAACACGTTTGCCTTAAACATTCTGAGTAATTATCCAAATTGGATAAGCATATGTATAAAGTAACGACGATTTAAAAATAGAATTGATTTGGACTTCATTGCCCCGGGCATACGGTTATATAGTTTTGAGCGCAAAAGACTGAGACTGAGGAAGTGCTGAAGAACAGTTTCGATTCACGGTGTTTTTATCTCTATAAGCTTGCCCCTTCCTCTGCTCTTTCACTTTTCCATTTCTTTCTCTTTACCTAATTTTTCTTTCTTTCTTCGCCCCAGGGATAAAATAAGATTGCTCTTACTACACAAAAAAACTGAAACATTTTCAAAAAAGGCTACCTATGAGTACGAGTTAGTTTTTACCAAAATTCTCAGTGGGAACGTGTCAGTAACAACTGGTGAAATCGAATTCGAGAAATTTTGGCCTCAAATTATTTACTGTTCATTTTCGCACTACTCGCTTTTTTAGTTTTACAGCTTGCCATTTTCCCTTTGCGAAAAAAACAGCTCTAAAGTAACCATTGTAAATACTTATAAGAGGCTCTTGAATTGCACAAGTTAAAAATAACTGCAGTCGATGCCGTGACATACAAATAAATTAAAATAAATAGGATTTTGCCGCACACGTAGTTTATAAAACATAACTTCATTTCAGGATAAGTACTATAATTCTTTTCTTTATTACAAAAGCGGTACGTAAAAATTATGTTACAACTTCGCAAAATTTTGCAGTACAAATGCAACAAAATTGAAATTATGGGCTAAATTGTCGCGCTGTCCGAAGGCGAAGGTTCGTGAGTTTTAGATTTTGAGAGTCGATACATTTCGCATCAATTATGTCTTTAATGGCAACATCTTCCTGTTGAGTTGTCACGTAGCTATTTTTCACCTCAAAACACGCAACAAAAATATGCTATATTTCTTAAAACTTTGTCTGGCCGGAATGCATTCACTTTGAACAGATTCTAAAGAGAGCTGATGCGTTGTTAGGGTGCTTTCAGATGGCTGCGCCATCGAATGTTTTCCTGTCAGGCAATTTCTTTATGTCACGCTTGAAACAACAATGTATTGACACGAGTAAGTCAAGCTACAACAATGGTTGCTAATATCCTATTCAATTTACAACTAACGATGGAGTTACACAAATGGTTACTTTTAAACCAATCACAAGTGCCGCTTGAGTTTCATACGGATCGTTGCCACGCGAATACAGAATATATTATGGCAAATGTCCTTGTAAGCCTTCAAATTGGAAGCTGTCTCTAAGGCAGAAGAAACACAGAGAGATTTAATTCAAACACTTAAGTGAAAAACAGATGTCTAATGCTTGAAAAAATTAAAAAATAAGAATGAAATTGTTCAGTTTCTGTTTCGAGTTTGCACGCGACATTTCGTGCAAAACAATGTGCGATCAGTTCTCTGCAAGATTCGGTCTTAATGATATGTAAATCCATTCGCTTATCGACGCATTTCATTCACATTTTTTGTCATGTGCAAACTGAGCGTCGCGTAACGTGCAAGCTAAAACATGTTTCCTATGCGGAAAAAAATCTGTAAGCACTTCCTATTTGTTCGTAAGGATTTCGCTGCGAAAGTTTTCTGGAAATAGGAAATACAAAACACAAAAAGTGTTTTTAATCAATTTTCTTGGTTTTCATGGCACAGCCAAAGTATGAATGAAAAAAAGTACCTCGAGGCAACCATTGTTTGTGATTGGTCAAGCACAAAGACAACTCGTCGTTTGATTGGCAGAAAGTTTTATTCTGTCGGGATTTGCCCTGCTCACACCTGAAAGTATATAGTGTTTTGCGCGTGGCTAGTTTAGAAAAGCATTTGTTATAGTGTAGCTGTGGCTCGTGCATCACACAGCTGACAAAAGATTTAGACAGCAACACGTTCATATAAATTGAGCTACGATCATAACTCATTCATCGTCTGTTTATCTGCTAACGACGCAAAGTAATTTACAAGCAAAACAAGTTGTGCATCCGACACAGTATTGTGCTTTCGCTTTTTAGTTTCTGTTGGACAATTTCAGCAAGAATGGTTTACCAGGAACTCGAAAGAAGTGTAGTTTGCCAAGGATGTCGAGCAATGAGACACGACGTGGTAAAAAAAGAAATTGTGCAACACTTGAAAATATCTGAACTCAGACTGGGCCGTGTTTTAGGGAGTGGAGGATTCGGAACAGTTTATGAGTCCTATTTCCGCGGCGAACGGCTCGCAGTCAAAAAACTGCATAACGAGACAAAGAATAAGCGTGCGGCAAAGGAAAGCTTCGAGGCTGAAACGTCGGTTGTAAATTTTCACCACCCAAACATTGTACGAACTCTAGTCGTTACGACCTACATGGAATCTAGCTACGTTATTATGGAATACGCAGGCGAAAAGACACTACAGAGCGTTATAAATGATATTTCCCAAGCAATGGATCTTGAACGTCGATTAAGATTTGCCGAAGACATAGCAAGAGCATTAGAATTTGCGCATGACCAGGGAATAGCTCATATGGACCTCAAACCGGGTAATGTTATTGTTACTCAAGAGGATCGCTGTAAACTAGCAGATTTTGGGTGCTGCCAAGCGGTTGACATAAATGACAAACCCGCAAGCCCCACAAAATCAAATCTGACGGGCACATATGCATATAGAGCTCCCGAACTTCTAAGAGGCGAATGTCCGACTACCAAAGCAGACATTTACTCATATGGAATCTGTCTCTGGCAAATGATGAAAAGAGAAAGACCGTATGGGAATGAAAACCAACACGTCGTTATTTTTAGAGTTGTGGCAGATCAATTGAGACCCAAATTAACAAAAGAGACGGGAGAAGAGAAGCAATATGTAAATTTGATCAAACTGTGTTGGCAGGCTGAAGCGAAACTAAGGCCTTCCGCTCCCGAAATAGTAAAAAAGCTTACGGAAGTCGAAAGTTTATTAAAGAAAGTAAAAGGGGAAAAACTAAGAACTGTAGATTCGTTAAGTGAAAGATTGCTTGGATTTCAAATATGTCCCTTACAGAGAGCAGAACTTTAGCAATATCGTTTAGTTTTTTTAATGAATATTAAAACTTCATTGATCAGCTGGGTTGTGTGTCAATAACTGGGCTGAATAAATGAATGAACGAAGGACACATTTAACACAAGTTGTATTCTTTAGAAATGAAACTAAAAAGAAAACAGATTTTTGTCAGAGCAGAGCTAGCGGAATAGTTTTTGAATAAGAGCTTGTCAAATAATTATATATACAAATTTATCTTTCTAGCTTAACGCTATGTACTCATAGTAAAACTCTGAAAATTCACAATTAAATCAAATTTATTTGAAAAGAATCTTTGCGTGGGATTTATCTTCTATTTTCGCATTTGGTGCAAGAGTCAATCTCTTTGCAGCCCATTCATGCCTGCATGGCTTCACAAGTTTTTTTGCAAAGTCCGCCCTAGTCATGGAAGCACAAAATGAATTGAAGATCTTATCCGTCAATATATTTAGAAAATTAACAACAAAGAGCTTTGAAGCAATTGTCAAATCCATCTAAATTAATCCAACGTCGAATTAGAGAAAAATTGAAATTCTAAGCGCTTCGTTTAGTTGGGGCCAATACCAGGCGATTAATTCTATTTCTGACGGAAAATTTCACAATTCACCCCCCGTCTCCAAGACAGAAAAAGAACCATATACGAAAGTATGAATGGACCTGAGAGGGTCTGTCAATGCCCTTCATGTGTCACACGGATTGTCAAACTTACCACAGAGACTAGCATCTAATTTAGGTCGATTTTACTATATTTAGATAGAGAAATTAGAAATTGGCTGAGACTTTATGACGGAGATAGCTCTTTCTCTAACAAAGAAATATGCCAATTTGCATTTTTTTCAGAACCATTGTAGCAAGAGAGCAGCTGCAGAGTGCTGTGAGAGTCACTCATGTGCGAAGCGACCGCAGTGAAATAACACCTAGATGAGAACTGGCGTCGGTTGCAATTGTCTTTCCACCTGCTAAAGGCGGGTTGAGTATTTTGATCTCTCAGAATATCTGTGTTTTGATTGGCCTGACACACAAAGAAATCTAATTTTGATAATATGGGACGCGTGCCACTCAGTTGTCGAAGTCACTGCGAAAATAACTTCAATCGAATCTTACACTTTTTCGCCATCAAATTTTAACTTTGATGTCGATTCTTGCTTTTGCAACTATTCCAGTGACGTTTGAAAGTGAAAAGTTGCTTGACATTAAAAACTGAAAATGATAGTTTGGGGGTATTGCACGAAAACCAAAATAGCTCAAAATACAATATAGCCCGGCAATTTGAATTGAATTGTACGCTTTTTTTAGTCATAAAAAGTGAGATTGTTAGGTAAATGGAAAAACTATTACCCAATATCATTTTCTCGATTTCAAATTTTCCCGAATAACTTGCTTTCTAAGCTGATTGCAAACTTAAAAGGGAAAGCAAAGCAACAAAATGTATTTACTTATGCAAAATATTGTCAGCTGCCTCGCACACTTGATAGAATGTCTGATGAAAGAGGAAAAAGGTTATCATTGACTATCGCAATAAAAATTTTCAATTTTATTTTCCTTGCGTTAAATCCAAAAATTATAATAACTAATCCGGCGGGTTTTGCTTAAGCATTGACCGACGTTAACGACTTTTTTTACAAGATCTGCCGCAAGCACGAAACCAACTGATTGAAATTTTAGCTGAAGAGTTGCTTAGCAACCTGGTATCTCAGGGCCTGCGATAATTATACACCCGTACAAGTATTGCTCCGACGGACAAAAGTTGCTGAGCAAATGTGTCAGAAGGAACTTTCAATGAGCCAATAGCGAGCCAACAGACCTGATTTAGAAAATCTGCATTACCAGTAACACTAGTGTTTCTTCCAATTCAAAGGAAAGAAACAAACCCGTTGCGCAACAGTTGGTTTTAAATTCCCACGAGAAAGTATTTCACTCGGTAGTTTTTAGTAACAAGTTCTTTATGACCGGAAGACCACAAAAGACTGCCCTAACCTTTCTTCCAAATTTGCAGAGAGAAATAAGACATGCTTTTAAAATGATTTTGCGTTGATAGCTTTAAATTTTATAAAAAATTTGCAAGAAAAGAACTGAAATACAGAAATTCACATTTTGTCCTTAAAACTGACACCAAAACGTTTCATGTATATTTCATTTGCTTCGCTGTCCCCTGCGACCTGTAGCAACAAGGAAATCAAACTTTCACTACAGAACTGATAGCAATAATTACGTAAGCAAAGAAAACACAAGACTAAATTTTACAATTCACACATTTTCTATAAACCAAAAAACAGAACCTTTCCCGAAACAAAAAACTAATTTGCAAAACGCTTGCAGCGATTATCACTTTTGACATTTCTTTATACACATTTTTAAAATTTTAAATGGACTCGGCAAAACGATTTAAAGCCAACTGGTGGTTTACTAGTTGCATTACAAAATCTTAACTACAACAGAACCGTCTTGAGCTGGTTGTTACGAAACTCGTTTCCCAGGCTTTGAACGAACCAATTAAAAAAGAATTTTCCCAAGCTGAAGCAATCCGCCAAAAATGTTGATTATTTTGTCAAAATTACTTAAAACTCCAGTTTCGATTGTTAGATTACCTCCAGAATAAGTTTTCAGTATTGCAAAGGGAAATATTTTGAACATATATATATAAGTATTGCTCTTTTATTATTAGTGTGGCGATTACTTAATACTGTTATTAAACTTTTTCTAAACAAACTTAAAACAGTTTTAACGAATTCATCATTCTAAGGCATTGAGAAACGTACAGGTAATAAAATAAATAGCAAAAAATAAAAAAAAAATTTAAAAAAAACGGCCTTTTCTAAACATCAATTCTCATGATGGAAAAAGTTGTTTAGTGATAAAACACAGATCTAGTGTAGCGTCGAATTACAAATTTTCTTTGTTCCGTTTGAATTGTTCTCTTATTCAGGTCCACTCGATCCGTTTAAGCATAATGGAGTTTCTCAAGCAACCAAGATCTTTTTTGTTTCACTTAGAAAAACAAAAGCGGAGATCCAGAAGTGATTGCAGGTTATCACTTTGAACTAACTTCAACGGATGGAAAAGTGGAAAACTTTTGTATTAACAAAGAAAAAAATCTAAAATCTTTTAATATCGTAAAAATAACAGTAGAAAACTATCACTGAAAATACGCGTAATTTAGGCAACTCAGGGTTAATTAATTCGTTCATTTAACCTCCATGAGAAGTACAGTAAAAACCCACGTATAACAAATCGAATTTTAAGAACCTGTTTGGTTAAAATTTTAAATTTAAGCCTCTTCCACGTACGAACCTGTTAAGGTTAATTTTTTTATTTAGGTTCTTATCAGTTGAGTTGCTGTAAACTTTTATAGGTAGAAATTGTTGAATGAAGAAGATTGATTATCTGCTCAAATTTAAAAGTCACTTGACATAACATTGTTTTTCTTCAAGCCAAAGTACTGTACTTGGTGTATTCAGTTACATTCATTTCCTAAAAAAAAAAATATAAGAACCTATTTTAAGAACCTTGCTAGCCTATTTCTTCCTTCCTTCCATCCTTCCTTCCTTCCTTCCATCCTTTCTTCCATCCTTCCTTCCTTCCTTCCATCCTTCCTTCCTTCCTTTCTTCCTTCCTTCCTTCCATCCTTCCTTCCTTCCTTCCTTCCTTCCTTCCTTCCATCCTTCCTTCCTTCCTTCCATCCTT
>JAOBBB020131850.1:0-2500 GCA_025331005.2 Zoanthus gigantus
TAAATTTTTGTTCATTGCATATTAGCTATTTGAGGGACATACCATTTGGATTAATATGAAATATCACATAAATAAGAAAATAAATGCTTCTTAAAGAGAGAATAAGAAGAAATGTTTGTGATATGTTTAGGTAGAGAATTCTATATTTTGTAATCTTGTAATCTTTCAGCCTTGCTGGCTGTTTGTCTGCTGCTAGTGCTTCCATGAAGTTTAAAGACATATCAGCTGAAGTACGGTTGTATTGCAGCAGAAGGGCCAACAGTAACTTGCAAACATATTTTTATATCAATATAAAAAAAATATATGCTAAAAACTCTAAAAGGCCCAATCTCAGACAAATAGAATCAGCACAAACTGTTCCTTGAGACACAACTTTAGCAAATTGATTGTGGCGTGTCAATTGACTTTTACTCCTTTGGACAGAGTTTAGTGATAAATTGAAACATTTTAAATACCAGTATAAAATTTTAGTATTAAACTACTTCCTTAATACTTCTTGCATTCAACCATTTAATTAATAATTTTCTTGGTATTGTCTTTTTTTTCATCAGTCTGTTCTTCACTTTAGCTCAGATCATTTGACAACCTTTGTCGCAAGGTTGCACAGAATCTGCTTGCAGACTTCTGCCAGTCTTTCCAGAGATAAACAGACTTCACTTAAACTTTGTTAATTTACTTTTAGACTCTGAAATTAGTGACTTCAGCAACAAGAAAAAGATTTTCACTGTTGCCTTGCAATTTGGCAGAATTGTGAAAACCAAAATTTATGAATATTAATAATAATAATAATAATAATAATAATAATAATCGTTTTTATTGAAAAATCATTAGATAAAAATACATATCTTATGTCACATCAGAAATTCAAAACTATATTACAATGTTTAAAACTCTGAGACTCTAAGAATCCTACAATACTAATTACTAAAAAAAAAGAAAACGTATCAAAGGACATATTAATACAAATTTGGGCATGGGTTACATAGTAAGATTGTACTTACAAGTTAGCCTATTAATAGTATACTTAGTTTCCATTTCCCAACTTGTCGCAGAGTTATATCCATCTGAACTTGATGTTGGTCCACTTATACTCCAATCAGGTGCAAATATATTGCTAAAATGATATCTACAGTTATTAGTACAACTAAGATTAATAAGAGCGAAAAAATTTTCATGGCAGCCATCTTAGCCCCTGTGCAAAGTTATAAAGTTGCTCTGTCAAGCATTATAAAGTATTATAAAGTGTTAGAAGTGGCCTGTTAAGCACTCCATTATTTGGCAATTCAGATGCACTTGATCTGTAGTTCATCTGCATTGCTTTAAGGTTTTCCATTGGTTTTCTACTTCACCTTATTTTTTCATGCAAAAAGACGGTACATCATTCCTTCCTTTTTTTACTTTAACCAAAACTGTTCCCTGGCAAATTTTTGTCTTCGCATTCATTGGTATATTTACTGCATTTAGTATAAGATCGAGGAACCCATCTCTTTAGTCTATAAACCCCCCCATTATTAATTTTGATCCTTTGCTTTAACTAATAATTATGCAAAAAAAAACTTTTCAGATTAAAACCACAGCAATTAAAACAATTTAAAACTGAATAGAGTAATTACAAATACTTTTGAGATTAAATTTGACACTGTTGTATAGCTGTAGTCAAGATGTGTTAGCCAATCATAAAAAAATGTGTTAGCCAATCATAAAAAAATGTGTTAGCCATTCATTATGACTATAAAAGGTATGATATCAAGTCATGAAAGACCTGCAAACTCCCCATAAGGTTGCATACTAATTATCCTAATACAAAAATGAATAACACTGTACAACAATTTTTTTCAGTACAGCAATATCTATTTCAGGAAAATAATTAAATATGTTAATTCTGGCAAAACAAAATTGAATCTCAGTACTATTATTAATAATTATCGTTCTATAATATATAAATGAAAAACAAGCTCGCACGCTCTGTTCAGTTATAGAACCACGTGTGTATTTTAATTTCATGAAAGAAGTATTAAGACAAAAATGAGCTGCAGTGTGGAAAGCAACAAAACCACACTGGTTTTATTGAGAATTAAAACAACACTGCACAGCCAATCAGAGAGTGCGATATATCTGCTTTATTTTATAAGTATAGATAATAGCATGTTTTGAAGTCTGTGATATTTTCAGTTACTATGTAATCAATTCCAATTTTGATCTGGGTTTATCCCTGTAAACAGGGGTGGCCGGATTTACCCCACTCTGGCAGCAATCTCTCTAACTCCCACTCTCCATCTTGCTCGATTCAATGCATCCTCCTCCTTCAAACCAACACTCCTGCTTTCCTTCTCCACTTGCATTTTCCATGTCTTCCTTGGTTGTCCTCGCTTCCTCTTTTCCTTCACTTCAAACTCCAATGCTTTTCTCAAAACGTGCCCATCATCCCTCCTTAACACATGCCTGTACCATTTCACTCTATTCGCTTTTGCCATCTGAACCACTGTTTCCTTCAATCCCA
>JAOBBB020131850.1:7500-12802 GCA_025331005.2 Zoanthus gigantus
AACCTAAGGTCCGCTCAAGCTTAAAGTGCACCCTTCCCCCCCTCCCCCCTTCCTGCTGGAAAAGCTGCATACGTGCCTGTGACAGGAAAAAAAGAAAATCGCCCTCATGAAGTTCAAGTTTGGAAATATTGAAAACTGAAATAGAGTTTTAATGCTTACAGCTTTTTTGTTGAAGGGGGGAGGGGAGGGGGAGCTTATTAGAGCATTTACAGTAAGTAGAAGATTATACTGAATAGATATTTACTTATTTTGCAGTTAAGCAAACAAGGCAAATTATTGCACAATATATTGTTATTATATTTATAGTGGGTCAAGTCAGCACATTTTACAGCTAATTCTTGTTACATTTTTATAGTGGGTAAAGTTATTACATGAATAATGATACAGCTCATCTTTAAAAACTGTTAAATATGATTATTTTTTTTTATAATTTTCAAAATATAATAAATACAATGTTCAATTCATAAAAATACAATGACTTGCTGATCTATTTACAAACAACCTTAGACTTAATCAATAGGCTAATGGAATCACATAGTCAAATAATTTAGCATTTAGTGTTGGTTGAGCTGTCACAACTTAATTCATCCAGCAGGCAGGAAGGGAACCAGCAGCCAAGAGATGTAAAATGAACAGTCATGTACAGTGGACAAAAAAAGGTATGGATTGTGGAAAAAATTACACTTGTCTCTTGTTCCTTGTTGCAAAGTATTGGCAAGTTTTTTTATTGATATCTTACTTTAGTTATTGCAAATATTTTCTATAGAGGGTATTTCATGGGTACACTAAGATTAAATTAATATCAAGTGTTGGAAAGATCTTTTCATGAGTGAGGAAGTGGTTGGGTATCTCTAAGTTGTGAGAATTTACAGTTTCATGAAAGAAATTAAAGTATACATATATGTGCTTTGTACTGAGATAGTTGTCTTTCTCTTTGTTAAGATGGAAAATGATAATTTTATAATAGTTCTCTATGCCTTCATAGTCTGGTGAAAACCTCGGCAAAGCTTGTGAAAATTCTCGAGCAGGTGAAAACCCTTGAATGCGTCTTGGGTTTTCACTAATCTGCTGTTGAATTCTCCCTCATGTTTACCTCCGTTTTCACCAGGATATGAAAACACAGAGAACATGTTGTGTTTCTTAAATAAAATTTGATAAAGTGTGTCATTAAATAATAAATCTCTTTTTTAATACTCTACTTGTGGCAGTGGTCACAGAAATTTCAACCTTGCATGCAATTTTTAAATTTTGTGTCCTGTGTTATATTGTAATTGAAATTGTTTTTAATTTTAAACAACATACAGCTGAATCAAAACTGCAAAACAAAGAGCATTTTTGAAATAATTGTAGCTTCAGAGAAGAGTATATTCTTAGTTCTTACCTGTGACTACTGTAAACTTAACTTTAATTCTCTGACTCTGAAGAATTAGCAACAAATCGATCAGTTGCTATTAACTTGGGCTACTTTTACACCTAAAATAAAAAAGGCAATTTATGAGATACGAAGTGTAGTTAACAAGTAGCACTGTTTTCTTTAGTGTTTTAAGAAGTAAAAAAAAAAAAACAGTTTGGGAACCAGCGGGTCTAATGCAGCTGTCATAGGCAATCAGACAGTTGTTGGCAAAAGTTAAGTTTAAGTACTGTAAAGGAACAATTTAGAAATTTGTTACCACCTCTAATACCAGGAGAGTGCAAATGTATGAAATATGCTGGTGTCAGTGTGATCGCGTGAACAGACTGTGCACAAAGCCTGTTAATAAACCTTTCAGCTTCAAAGTGAGGCTGATGATGTCAAAATGTACAAGATGTCTCTCAACTTCCAGAAAACAAGCTTCTTTAAATCAAGCAAGTCCCACCAAGACAAGTCCCACTAATACAAGTCCCAACAAGGCAAGCCCCACCGAGGCAAGTTCCACCAATACAAGTCTCACCAAGGCAAGTCCCACCGAGGCAAGTTCCACTAATACAAGTCCCACCAAGACAAGTCCCACTAATACAAGTCTCACCAAGGCAAGTCCCACCAAGGAAAGTCCCACCAACAAGTCCCACCAAATGAATACAAGTCCCACCAAGGCAAGTCCCACCAAGGCAAGTCCCACTAATACAAGTCCCACCAAGACAAGTCCCACTAAGGCAAGTTCCACCAAGGCAAATCCCAACAATACAAGTCCCACAAGGCAAGTCCCACCTTGCTATGTGAAGATTTTAGTGCTTACATGAAGTAAAGAACTAATAAATAATTCAATTTTTTATTTTGAATACTGGTAAGATCATCAGACAGTTTGGTATTGTATTGCTGGTTTATCATATTGTTCCTGTAACAATCACCCTTGATTCAAGTCATAAATTATTATTATTATTATATTATTAAATTATTAAATTAAAATTATCATTATTATCATAATAATAATTATAATTATAATTAATATGATTATGATTATTATTAAATTATTATTATTATATATTAAATTATTATCATTATTATTATTACTAGTTTTATAAATTGATAAGTTTTACACCATAGTGAGAAAAATTTTGGAACTGACTTTCACTCCAATGAAGGACTACAGTCCGAAACTTGAGCTCCAAATTTTTCTCACTACGTTGTAAAAGTTATCAATTAATTATTTATAATTATAAACTATTTCTGTAGAAACACCAATGCAGCATTCCATTTATTACATTTATTACATGTATTATTGGGGATGATGATGATGATGATAACAGTGTAATAATTACAAAATTGATGTAATGTGAGACAAACAAATTATCATCGCCGCCGATGTTTCGAGGGTTAGCCCTTTGTCAGAGCATCACAATTTTTCAAATTTTCACGGCGATGATAATTTGTTTGTCTCACATTACATTATCAGTTTTGTATATACTCGCCAATGCATTGAATAGTTTTTTAAAAACTATTTATTTTGAATTATAAAATTAAATTATTCATTCTAATCTTTAATGTTTCGTTGTATTTTATGGCTGTTTGTTCAGCAGATATTGATGAGACAAATAAAAGCTTGAAGGAGAAATTTCTTGTTGAAATGCCACAGGATTTCTTTGACTTTCTAGTATTCTGCCAAGAACAGAATGAAGCATCTCCCTTGGGTGAGTTAGGATTATGAAATAATTTGGATAGTATGTGTGTTTTGATTGGTCAACAAGTATGTTTTTATAGTGCTATGAAATACTTAAATGACAGAGTGATATGATTGGCTGTCTCCGAGTTGCGAGAATTTAGTTTTATGAATGCAGTGAAACTATTTACACACACTTTGTTTACTATCTTTCTCTTGATTTTGGAATGGACCGCAGCAACAATCGTGAGAATTCTCGAGCAGTTGTTTTCACTGATCAGCTGTTAAATTCTTCCAAACCTTTGGCTTAGTTTTCACCAGGCTATGAAAACATGGAGAAAATGTTTTCTTTAACCCTCTGATGACGGTGTCGTTGTAATAACAGCTACATATACTTTGAAAACTCAAATATGTCAGTTGAGAGACTGCTACTGTACAAAAGAGAATTGTGTCGTCAAGAATTGACTTGCAAATACATTAAGTAAAGACTATTAAAGTTTTGTTTTAAATAAATCAACTAGTTGCATGAAGTTGAAAGCAGACTTAAAATTAGGCGTTTTAAAATGTGTTTATGCGAAATGCTAAAAAATATTTAGAAGTATTAATAGTATCTTGAAGGCAGCGATCAAGAATTTTCCAAATAGACAATCAAGATCTTTTGCAACTCACTTGATAATATTTTTGCCACACCAATCTTGCAATGTGTATCAAAAATAATAAGTCTTCTCTGTTGGAAACAAATTACACACTAGTTTTTAACTGATTTTCATTAATTTTTGCGGAACAAACTTGTAACTTTGTTCCCTAGGTAAGTAACATACTTTTGAATTTGAACAAACAGTTTACGGGTTGTGACCCCTGGGACAAATCTCTTATGCTGATGAATAAGGGCCTGGACCCCTTGGTTAAGAGACAACGTTAAGTTACTTGTGTACGGTACTGTAGTTCCTATTCTGAAGCCACTAAAATGGGCACGAGGGAAACGTTGGTAGTGGGTATTAACAATCTAATAATAATAATAAATTTATTATTTTTATAGTGAAAAATAACATAAGAATATCCCTTAAATCTACCATAAAGTTAATAAATCTAAATGTTATCAGCCATGGAGAGCTGTTTCAGCCTTTTTAGGCCTCAGCAGCATGGCATAGCTAACAAACAGGCTTGGGTTGCCACAGAAGGTAATAATTAATGGTGAAAGGATAATACTTTTTTGATGTGGCTAAGAAGATAAACAAGTATAGATAGCATATGCATGCTAGTAGCTAACTTAAAGCTACTAAAATGGGCACTAAGAACACGTTGGTAGTATACATTACCCCCTAAACTTACCGTAATTAAAATGTTAAATGGAGTAGTTCATCATATACATATCAAACCTTTGCAACATTACTGCAAAAGTGACCACTTCACACTTACTATCTTATTTCATTGTAATCAGTAATCTTAACCCTTCTGCATCAAAAACTCACCCAACTGTGTTTGTATTTTTTTACTTTTAGAAGCACTTTATGATACTCTTGGTCTTATTCTTGTTGGTCCCTATGATGTGGTAATGGGAAAGTTTGAAGCTGATGAAGCTTCAGAATACATCCTGCACTGGAGATATTATTATGACCCTCCTGAGTTCATGACTGTGATCAAAGGTGATGATGCCACCGGATTTCATATTGGCTATTTCAGGTGAAATAGGATTGGACTACTTTGGCTTTGATAACTATAGATAATTATACCAGCCCCTGATACTACTGTATTTTTTGTTTTCCAACCAATCTGCATTGTATGTGCAGTAAAAATAACAGATCAAATTTCTTGTTGGCTCTCTTCAAGCATTCCCTAGGAGCTATGAAATTTTAAGAGTTTGTATTAGTTTACACGTTGTGGCAAAACTGCATTTGCTGTTTTTATTTAACTATCACAGGGATGATCCAGATAGCATGCCATCGTTTATTGGAAGTAACAAAGCTGAAGAAGGCTGTGAAATCACTGTCCTTGGGGAAAATCTTTTTGCAGCAGTCAAGTAGGTGGTCCAGATTGTAACTTCAGTGAGGGACCTTCTCTTTCCTCTTCTAATATCCTCTTTGGTAGTCCTTCTTTTGCCTTGGTAACTTCGTACTAGTACTACTACTGTTACTGCTGCTGCTGCTGCTGCTGCTACTACTACTACTACTACTACTACTACTACTACTACTACTACTACTACTACTACTACTACTACTACTACT
>JAOBBB020131940.1:0-12801 GCA_025331005.2 Zoanthus gigantus
AGTCTGGAAAATCGAAAATGTTTCCTTCAAAAACTATCTTGTTGCACTTCCGAATAATACGCTGTTTCAACACAGTCTTTTAAAAGGATTTAATTGGTGTGATTGCAACTTTGAATTTTCAAAATGACAACAAATTAATATTCATAAAAAAATAGGACCAGAGAAAAAAAGTCTGAATAATTGAATAGTCCAGATAATGAAGGTCCAGATAATCGAGGTTCAACTGTAGAATGTTCAACATAATTCATTGTATATCCCAATGTAGTGAGTTATATAGAAAATAATAGTTAATAGAATGTTACAAATGAAAGCAGACACCATGCCAGTATCCCTTTCAACCCAAGACAGTTTATCTCTTTTTTTTTATTCTCCTTACCTATCTCGTACAGACTAATCAGACTGGAGCAAGCTTAAATATCAACTAAATTGAGGCGCACAAAATATACATTTAAATATGGTCAGTTTCGGTGTGTGGCTGGACAGTTTCAGTGAGTGGCTGGTCAGTTTCGGTGTGTGGCTGGACAGTTTCAGTGAGTGGCTGGCCAGTTTCGGTGTGTGGTTGGACAGTTTCAGTGAGTGGCTGGTCAGTTTTGGTGTGTGGTTGGACAGTTTCAGTGAGTGGCTGGTCAGTTTCGGTGTGTGGCTGGTCAGTTTCGGTGTGTGGCTGATCAGTTTCAGTGACTGGCTGGTCAGTTTCGGTGACTTGCTGGTCAGTTTCGGTGTGTGGCTGGTCAGTTTCAGTGAGTGGCTGGTCAGTTTCGGTGTGTGGCTGGTCAGTTTCAGTTAGTGGCTGGTCAGTTTCGGTGTGTGGCTGGTCAGTTTCCGTGTGTGGCTGATCAGTTTCAGTGACTTGCTGGTCAGTTTCGGTGTGTGGCTCGTCAGTTTCAGGGAGTGGCTGGTCAGTTTCAGTGAGTGGCTGGTCAGTTTCGGTGAGTGGCTGGTCAGTTTCGGTGTGTGGCTGATCAGTTTCAGTGACTGGCTGGTCAGTTTCGGTGTGTGGCTGGTCAGTTTCAGTGAGTGGCTGGTCAGTTTCGGTGACTGGCTGGTCAGTTTCAGTGTGTGGCTCGTCAGTTTCAGGGAGTGGCTGGTCAGTTTCGGTGAGTGGCTGGTCAGTTTCAGTGAGTGGCTGGTCAGTTTTGGTGAGTGGCTGGACAGTTTCAGTGAGTGGCTGGTCAGTTTCAGTGAGTGGCTGGTCAGTTTCGGTGTGTGGCTGATCAGTTTCAGTGAGTGGCTGGTCAGTTTCGGTGTGTGGCTGATCAGTTTCAGTGAGTGGCTGGTCAGTTTCTGTAAGTGGCTGGTCAGTTTCTGTAAGTGGCTGGTCAGTTTCAGTGAGTGGCTGGTCAGTTTCGGTGAGTGGCTGGTCAGTTTCACAAGATGCAAAAAAGGCTGGTTACATATAACAAAAGAGCTGATAACGCAACTGAAAATGCTTATTACAAAGTGTTCCTGTATCATGCATCATATGCTCAAATTAATCCTTGAAAAGCCTAAAACTTGTATGAAATAATAATTAAAAGGCCACATGGGCTTATAGTGTATTAGAGAATTTTAGTGTGTGTAGTTTTGTTGTTGTAAGAAAGACTTAGCAAGAGCTTACCTGGTGCCACCACAAAAATTGGTTTCTCAATTCTGTTGATAGAGCACTACAGCGATATATATTATGTTTTATGTTGGGAAGCCCTGAAACTAATGTTGTCCCAGCTCATAAAGTTGTTTAATTGGCTTTTACTACTTCATAATTTGAACTAAACATTACATTTTCCTGTTTCAGGCCAGTTAAAGCTACACAGTAATGAAATGAACCCAGGGCATCATAATGAAAGTGACCCCCCTGGCTCATCAGCTGTAATTGGAGGATTGCTTGGAGCAGCAGCAGTTGTGCTGCTTGTAGTAGCATTAATCAGCATAAGGAAATTAAAGCAACGAAAACTGAATGAAGGCAGATATGCATCAGCTGTGCTATACACTACAGAGACTGCTACAGTAAGTAACAAAATATTCAACTGAGCAAGGTGGTCTGTGTAGAATAATATTTGAATGTCGTACTTTATTGACAGTACAGGCTGTAGAATTGTGGATTTGATTAAAAAGTAGAAAAAAGTAATTTAAATAAGAAAAGGCTAAAATGTGATACAAATTTTAGAAACTCAAACGTTTTTGACTAAAAATCATCTTCAGGAGACTCGTGAAGATGACTTTTAGTCGAAAACATTCAAGTTTTTAAAAAATTAATTATAATTTAGCCTTTTATTATTTAATTTAACTTCTTAAGCGATTTCAATGACACAGTAAGTAATAATGAAATTTAATGCTTGTGGGATGTAGCTTTTAAAATGATAATGAAAATCACTTGTAATTACGAAGTCTAGATAGAAAATGCATGCTAGTGTAGCTTGAGGACTGAAATGGGCACTAATACGACGCCGTATCACCATATATACTAAATAATTTATATATAGTGGACATTCTGTGTTGTGCTACTATATTATTATTCAATATTTATTTATTTATTTCAATTTTAAACTGAAGCAAAATTATAATAAGTTTGTGCTGTTTGAATAATTCTAAATTTGGTTTGTCTTTTCAGCCAGGTGATGAACATGATGAGCTGAGACAAGGAAACAATTATGCTTACATACAAGTGAAGAAAGGCCATTATGCAACTCCATCAATGACAGGCACAAAGTTGAGAACTGAAAGTAACACATCCAGCGATATACTTGACAATGAGTATGACAACATATTATGCCAGCCTGTACAATATGAAGTACCTAAGAGAAATGTGATATTAGAGAAAGAAATTGGGTCAGGTAATTTTGGGTGTGTCTTTAAAGGTTACCTGAAAGTCAGATCAGGGAAAAAAGTTGTTGCAGTCAAGATGTTAAAAGGTTTGTGTTTTAATAGTTTAGAATCCTTAACATTTGTTACAAGTACTTCATACTTGTCCTGGAAATTATCTATTAATTCTAGAGTTTACAAAAAGTCAAATAATTCCTATCCCCCCACTTTTTACAAGATCTCCCCCAATTCTTTCATACTACTTAGTACAGTTCCAGGTTCTACATAAAAAGTAAGGGGACTACAAGTCTGAAAGGATGTTGTATCATAGGATTGTTTCTATTCTCGATATTCAGTTTTGTGATAGTGTTCTTTATAACACCAAAGAAACAATGCATAACTTCATGTTGTACTCTTGTTTTGGCAGTAAACAATATTTATTAAATCCCCAGTGTCTAAAAAGCCCCTTTCTCTCATATGCTTCCTGTTAGGAAGGTGTGAAAACGTTAGTGCTTGAAGGGTAAGTGAATTGAATAAAAAGTTTTAGGTAGTACCACTGAAGAAAGTGGAGTGGTTGGCTCAGTTTGAAGATCTCTTCTTTGCAACTACGAAGTCTCCAGTTTGATCTCTGGCTTTGTCAACTTTGAACTTTTTCCAAAGCTCACTTAGCTTTCCATCCTTCCGAGGTTGGTAAATGAGTACCAGGGTTTGCTGGGAGCTAACCTGTGATGGATTAGTGTCCCAACCAGGGGGAGTCAAATAGTCTCATCTGCTTTATACAAGAGAAACTGGATAAAGCGCTTGCTTCATGGGCCACTTTGCTCGTAAAGGATTTAGTTAGTCAATGATATGGTTCCAACTCATTGATTAACAAAGTCAATCTTAGAAGTGAGGTTGGTGCCGTACGTAAATACTGCAACATCTCCACCTACCATCTACATGGTCCCTGTACCAATTTTTGGATTTGCCGAGCTTTGAATACTTGTGTGAACTTCTTTCCCTCCAAAGAAAACTCAGCTTTTTATCCTTTAGAGGTGGGTAACAAGAGTGCAGGTATGGGTAGGGAGCTAACCTTCGAAGAAATAGGATCCTGTTCAGAGGAAGTTAAGGACTCTTATCTACCTAACGCAGCAGAAATGAGAGATTATCATTGTTCCTTTGGGACTCTAGGCTTGTAAAGAACATAGCTAGTATTGTTTTCATTGATCATGCTCTAAACATTCTAATAACATGATCATCCAAACAGGCGGTGCTGCTGGTGAACAGGAAAGGAAGAGTTTTATTGACGAACTAGAATTTATGAAATCACTTTCACCACATCCAAACATTGTTGGTTTAGTTGGCTGTTGCACAAAGTCAAGTGAGTGAATTTTGGATCATTAACTTTGTAATCATTTGTTTTAAATTGAAATTCTTATGCAAGGTTTACCAAATTTGGATATTTGCACAACTTGAAGTTGAAAGGCATAATCTTTGAGTTGCATTGTAAACCACGGGGCAAGAAGGAAAAGAGTACAAATTTAATTGTATGACTTTAGTTTTCTTGACAATTTTGGGTTTTCGGCTTCTTTCTTGTTTAGTTATGTAAATTGTGTTTGTGAGCAGCGTTTTGATGTCTCAGTGGGGGAAGCTTTATAAATGAACTACAGCTGAGAATGTCGGCTTTATAGCTTAGGACAATTGTGACAAGAACAACAGAAGAAAAGTTCTTTTGTATTTAAAACATTTGTGTATTTAGTGTCCCAAAAACGCAATCTAAAGATCTTTGAGCTATAAAACATTGCTTTAATTTCGTCCTTTACACATTTAACTGTGTCAGCTTTGGTTACGTGAACTTTATTTTCTATGAAACTGTAATCTAAAAATGTTCTCGTAATATTAACTTTCAACATAGCACCTAACAATGAAAATTGATGGTTTTCTTTTTTTTTTTGTTCCTATCTATTTATTTCATGAAGACTACTAGCATTGTACAGTTCTCTTCTAAAACCTATTCATATATGAGGTGGCTCACAAGGCTTTTGATTGCTACAGCTAGGATTACAAGCAACACAGTATACGCTGTCTGCTGCATCTTGTTTGAGTTACAATGTTTTAGCGTTTGAACTCATAAGTTTTTAAACATAATCTTTTTGACTCCAATAGAAGATCCCTTTATTCTGGTCGAGTACTGTTCTATGGGGAACTTACAAAACTTTCTGCGCAGCAGCCGAGCTGAGGAAGGAGTGGTATATTCCAATTTAGCTGAAGGTAGTTTTACTCTCAGATCAAAAGACCTTCTGTCGTTTGGCTGGCAGGTTGCCAGAGGAATGATTTACCTGGCGAGCGTCAAGGTAACTCAATTGACAAAGTACATATCATTCTATAGAATACAGTATGATATGAAGTTTGGCCAGTAAGTTCACAGCTATAACAGTTTAAGTTAAAGTCATAAGTATATGTTATGATGAAAGACACTACAATACTCGAGTTTTAGTTAATAATCAATAAAATCCAAAGAATCATGCATTTATCTGCATTTGTTTACAAGTTGAAGGAGACAAGTGAACAACCATTATTTGTTATAGAGCTAGTACGTTTTCGACTCACAAGCGTGCTCTCATTGGCTAAATCGAGGTCACGTGGATGATTTCAAATCAATTGTTCTTCAGCTGGTCAACATCTTGAAAATTGTTGAGCAACTTATGAACATTGTCGCGCGTCACGTTTGAGAGCGGGAAAATTTAATAGTTGTGGTTTATTTTGTTTCCCTCGTGAGCAGTCATTATAGAGCTTAAGCACCAGGCGTTCTTGTTGTCACGGAGGCCAACCGGAACTGAAGTGTCAACAGATGTCGCGTACCTGAACACGTCATGCAGTCGTGGCGATCTTCACGGAGGCCTACAAGCTGCTTTTTGCCTCCATGTTGGTCTATCAGAACTGCAAAGTTTTTTTTATCAAATGAATGACTTCAAGCACCGAATAAATCGTCACTAAATCTTTGTAAGTAAATAATTTATCTACAATTACTTTCACATTGACTTCTGCTCCAGGTTCTTGCCGTATGTGTAACCAATTTTACAATTTAATGTTTGTTTACAAATGAGCTCTTCAAAATTAGTTTTCGCGCCGTTTTACCCTGTGTACGTCCGTCGTTGTGATACGCGCGCTGCTGAAGCCAAAAACGCCGTTCTCGATCCAGTCTACTCACGGCAAATAGACCTCCGTCGTGAAGAAATGTTCCGGTGCTTAAGCTCTCTATTAAGTGTAAAATGTTTGAGTTTGTCATTGGATGATTGCAGACGTAAAGGAGTGAGATTTGAGCTGAAATAATCTAATTTAAAACCAAGTATAGATGGCACAAACTAGTGCTAGTAGCTAACTTGAAGCCACCATATTGGGCACTATGGCCACGTTTACTTGAGTTCATCTTTATAGTCACAATGACATCCCAGAAGCATTGCGCTTTTACCATTACTTATGTTACATTACTTATTACTTACGTTTTGGGAACCTGAGCCTATTTGCAAGCTGTGCCATGCTGATGAGGCGTAAAAAGGCCAAAACAGCTGTCGATGATTGGAAGCAATCAGGCTCACTAATTTTTATGGTAGTTTAAAGGGGTAAAGCCCGCTACCAAAGTGGCCATAGTGACCAATATATTGTCTTCAAGTTAGCTAGTATCACGTTTGTGCTATCTATACTTGAGTTCATCTTTATAGCCACATCCCACAAGCATTGCGCTTTTACCATTACTTATGTTTGGGAACCTGAGCCTGTTTGCTAGCTATGCCACGCTGATGAGGCCTAGAAATCTCAAAACAGTTGCTAATAAGATCTAGCAAAGGCAGCTAGCCCACTCAGGGCTACTCCCTGGCGTTCTACTAGACGAAACAACTGGCCATGGCCGTTAGCAATGAGGCTCACTATTTTTTTATGGTAGTTACAGGGGTAAAGCCCGCTACCAACGTGACCATAGTGCCCAATATAGTGGCTTCAAGTTAGGTACTAGCATTTGCTATCTATATTTGATTTCATCTTTATAGCCACATCCCACAAGCATTGCGCTTTTACCATTAATCACGACACTGATCACTGAAGGAGAAAATGTAAATAACAAGCCATTCGGGCATTTTATCCCATCGTTTGATAAAGACTTAATAGTTGAATGGCAAGCAGATAAGCGGCATTCTTCAATCAAATCTGGTTCAAATCATCGCCGTTGGTGAAGTAACAAGATGCAGTTTAGAGCTTCAATTCTTTGATTAACGCACTGTTCTTTGCTAACAAATTTATGAGCGTTTTTAGTTGCTTAATTTTTATTCTAATGTTATCCACTGTTTGCAACTGTATAATTTTTAAGGGATATTTTCGTTGATAAAAAAAAAAATTTGATATAACACGCACTTTCTGATTTAAGGGCTCTATGAGGCACCTCATGGATGGATGTGATGCTCTCCTTTGACGACATGCAGCCTAGAGTCCCACATGCTTACGCACTCACAACATTGGTCTATAATTAACAAGCGTGTGAAAGAGTTTTTATAAGGGAAGAGTCGGGATGAGATGAGCTTTGTAAACTTGATAAATTAATTTCTCTATCAAAGTTAACGTGAGTGACCGAGTGATCGACTGAATTGGTATCACTCATAAACCTCATGGATGACGTCATTTATGAGGTAAAAAGGGGGTTTTATTAGAGTACACCTCGCATCTTCTCTTTACTTGCAAAATAAAGGAACTGAAAACAAAATCAAACCTCTTAAGGTAACCATACTTGCAGTGATCAATGATAAAAGGAGGAGATTCCAATAGACCCTTTTCACGCCAGCGTGACATTAATAAATATTCCGTTTTTCAAAAAACGAAATTCATCATCAAATTTGTCACATCAATAACAGTAAAAATGCAAAGTTTCGATGAGTTTGGCCAAAAATTCGCGAAGATGTGAATATTTTAAGCTCAATATTTTTGCGGAATTTTGCAAGAAAATGTATGTGTTTAGCATGATAACGAGGCTCGAAGGGCATGTACTACACATTTTTTTGTAAAATTGCCTAGATTTGAAAATTAATTTCTTTGCTAATTTAAGGGCTAATACATTAAAAATTGCTAGTTCTACTAATTTAGATGTGACAAATTTGATAGTACGTTTCTTTTTCCAATAAATCAAACATTTCGCTGAGTCACGATAAGCATGAAAAGGGTCTATTGAGCGTCAGTTTCAAAACGGAAATCATAGTTTCCGTGACTACAACGAGATGTGCTCAAGTTCCATAGCAGTAAATCTTAAAAATAACAACTCCAGTCCTTTGAGTGAACAACTGAGAGCTTCTTCTGATATCTTTTCCAGTTCGTTATGAGGAAGATCGCTGCAGACCCGCCTTTGCGAGTGGAGAAAAATCCACGTACATCGGAATGGTGGTTGGGAAAAAGTGTAACACTAGAAAGTCACTTCGTCCAATCATATTTCTGCTAACCAATTAAAAATCGCTGTTAAATATTGAGTCACTTCTTAGTCGTTCGTGGTTTTAACCAATCATGTTTGTCGTATAAAGCCGAGAGTAACTACACGAGCCATCCACAGGAAACCCTTAATTTAGTTTCTATCTTCACAATTTCACGAATTTGACTATTGATATTCATTCACCAAACGGCACAGCGAACCAGTTTGTTAAGCACCAACAACAAGCTTGGGCTCTCTGTTTTTAAGCAACGATCCGAGTAAGAACTAGGCAGGTCAACAGCAGTGGAATGCAGAAAGGTATTAATTGCGATATTGTTAAACCATTGATCTGATTGGCTAAACTTTAAAAATACACCATATCTTCATAAGTAAGCCAATGTATTTCTTTCCAGTTCACTCATTCAAGCCTTTCTAGTTGAAACATTTCTCTTTTTAAACTTTCCATGTGGGGAACATTGAAAGTGAAAATGTTTTCTTTCCCTTTGTTTTGGAGTTCTATGAGTGGCTAAAATATTATAGCACATACAAAAAAAGGGTTTCACTGCTTTTTACTTTAAAACTATGTTGTACACAGGTTGATGTGTTCTAAGTATGAAAATTTAAACATTCTAGTGTGGAAAAAGTGAAATACCGCAGAACAATGGGAGGTTGCCTAGTTCTTACACGAATCTTTACTTAACTGTAATAGTACTGATATTTATGAGCCACAAATCAAAACGATGATACTAAACACTTGATTTTGTAATTGTAAATAAAACAGTGGTTCGTGTACTAATTTAGGTTTGCCGACTCTGATGAAGCGACATATTGACAGCTCTGCTTACCTTATTCAGACAATCAACTGAATCATTTGCTTTACTCTAACAAAGATTTAATTGGCTTACATAACAGTCCTTTATCTGAGTATAAATGCATCTGCGCATCCTCTCTTCCTTTGCAAAATTAATGTTTGTTTGGAAAACAATACGAGTGCATTAAAAAAATGCTGGGTTCTTCATTGTAATACAAATAAAGAAGCCTTGAACTGCTTTAAAGAACAAAAGCGGCTAAAGTACGAAACGCAGTACTTCTTGAGCGCTCCAGCCGCTGCCTTAGTGCTTTACAGCAGAACAGAGAGCTGTCGAGGCTTCTTTAATTGTTAAATATCATTTCTCCAAGTTTACTGCATTTTTTGTTTGTATATACTGTATGTCTCCTTTCTTTCTTTGATCTTCAGGTTGTGTAACTGAATTATTGAGCCAGTTGTTTAGACTAATCGTTTAGCTAGTATACAGTAGTCATGCAGTGAGTTAGTTGGATATTTCTACTATTTATATGTTTTTACTGTTAGAAGAATACCATACATCTGTAATGTTTCTTTTTTTTTTTCTTTCCCTTGTCAGTATACTGTTCTTACTGTTACTAAATAAGCAAAGTGCTCTGTAAGTGAATTATTGGTATAAAAGTGAAACGATTTGAAAATCATTTAAGCCCCTTCTACATAAGCAATTTTTATGTGACAATTTTTATGTGACAATTATATTTGCTGAAAACTGGCGTGTTAGTTTTTATGTGGCAAATAAAACTTGTCACATACTGAAAACTGTCCGTGTAGACGTGACAACACTTAAAAATGGCATTTTTTATGTCAACTGTAGATCCCAGTTTTCAATCTTTTGTTTTCAAAGAAAAATTGCTCGTGTAGACAAGGAGTACACTGGCAAATAAATAAAACTTGTCACATAAAAAATTGCTCGCGTAGATGGAGCTTATACCAGCAAATAAAAATTGTCAAATAAAACTTGTCACATAAAAACTGCTCGAGTAGACGGGGCTTTAAAGTCTGTTCATCTTTCCATAATAACCTGTCAATTCAATAACAAATCACGAAACTTAAACCGTACTAGCGTGAATCTTACCTTTTTTATTCGGTTGACGTCAGCAACATTTGGAAGAATTTCCAGTGATTCGTGTTTTCCCTTTACAAGCTGATTTAGTTCATCAATCTGAGTAACATAGATGGTAAGAGTAACACTGAGGTATTCAATGACACGCATTAATGTACATAATTACAAAAACTGTTTCATGATGTCTTTGACCAATTTTAGTTGCTTTTCAGATTCAATCGAAAGTTACAAATTTTCAATAACACAATTCACAATAGAAATACAAACACAAACAATTTCATCTGCACACAGAGTTTCGAACACAAAAACTGATCAATTTCTTTGAGTTTGTATTGCCATTTTAAAAATGACGTTATTCAACTTGAAAAGCCTTCAAAATACCAACTACTTGAATAACGTTACTGTACATAATTACAAAAACTGTTTCATGACGTGAACAGTTTCAGTTGATTTTCAAATTCAATCAATAGTTACCAATCTCAAAGGCGAAATGCCAAATCACATGGTATGTTAGATTGAGATAGACTGGAACCCAGAGACATAGAAATGATGCGTTCTTTGCAATATAAAATGGTAGATGCTAGAAATTTTTGGAATGACCCACAAGGCATTAATGAAGATCTGACGAAGCGCTTTTTGCAACAGACTGAGATCTTGACTTTTGAGAAAAGAGTGTTTAATATATTTTACTTGTGGAGTATGCATTCATTTTCCCTAAACTTTTATTCGGAATTTACTGTGATGTCATTAAACTTTAAAAGTGTCAGTTAACTATAGGTGAGGTGTAGTCTCCCTCGCAGCCGCTACCTGAGTCGTCACGCAACACGTCACTCCCCAATAACGGCTGCTCACTCGAGCTCTGCATTCCTTTCCTCAAACTGACCAATAAGGAGCAGGCTTCCATTTTCTGGAAACCTAGTCCTAGTCTCTCTCATTACATGAAAACAAACACATCAGCTACATAAACGTCAACGCAACGAATAGCAAGTTTCGTGTTTTGGTCAACTTGTAAACAATTTTCATCTTTTGACTGATTTACCAACAAACAATTGAAGGATTTTATCAAAAACGAAAATCCTCGAACGGAATTTTGTATTACTACTATCGAATCTTACAGTCAAAGTAAAGGTTCGCTGTCTAAAATAACTGAACGGCTTTCTGCATGGTTCATTCATTGCCGCTTGATTCAAGTTTTATGTATCTTGATGTGAAATTGAAAATGACTTGTACGTGGTTAAACTGTGGATAATTTTCGGCGAGTCGATTGAGATATTGTTTCCTTTGATAGATCGATGATTCATTTCCGAAAAAGAACTAAAATTGCTAGATTCGCCTTAGTTAAATTTACCGATGTTCGACATAAAGAAGAGACAGAAGTTTTTCTATTAAACTGGCTAGGTATGTAACATCAAAAATCAAAATTTCCGCTTGTTTTTATGCTGCTGAAAGTTGCAAATTTTTATTAATCATTTATGTCTGTGATAGAACTTTTGGAAATTACG
Organism: Zoanthus gigantus; assembly: GCA_025331005.2. Taxonomy (NCBI): domain Eukaryota; kingdom Metazoa; phylum Cnidaria; class Anthozoa; order Zoantharia; family Zoanthidae; genus Zoanthus; species Zoanthus gigantus. The sequence goes on from JAOBBB020131940.1 coordinate 11,613, forward strand.
TTGAAAACAAACTCGCCGATTTAGTAACTTGAGAGCAAAATTGAATTTTCTTTCGCTGAGTTGCCGTTTACAACGTCTTCAGGAATAAACTCAAACATAATTTAAAAGTTGTCATTTCTTCACCGTCGCTGCGGATATTTTAAAACTGCTTGAACATCATTTTGCTGAACATTTTACTCTACCATTTCTGAAACGATTTTTGAGAAGATCCACTTTTTTGCATTTACTTTGAAACTGAAATTAAAAGAAAATACTCGTACCGCAACGTCTAAGTTCAAGTAAACAGTAACATTGATGTCCAAAACCTTGTTTGTAACTATAAGTCTGTGAAGGTCAACAAAGCTTGTTCCTTTACTACCAGATTTAAAAACTCGCACATGTTGTTTATAAGTAGCTACATCTGAGCAGATAAAACAATTGGTATACACTATTCAATAACTTTAGAGTTACATCCATTTTAGTCATCCTATTGTCGGTTCACACACTTTTTTAGCTCGAGTGAGCAGCCGTTAGTGGGGAGAACCTTTCCGTGACGACCCATAACGGATGCGAAGGAGGCTAGATGAGATGCTGTTGAAGAGGTAAGTCAAAAATAGATCAGAAAAGGGCCCAGTATAAATGCTCCATATGTCCAATTATCTTTACAATACTTATATTACATCCAAAACTTCATTACATGTATAAATCCCAACACCTACACATACATCTAAAACTATTCACTACTTTACTGACCTAAAGATAAAAGGTAATTAATGACCTAAAACAATTAAAAACATAATAATCTTAAAAAGCTATTAATGTAAAGTTCTTAATCTCAACTATGAGAGTGAATTCCAGTGATGATGCGCAAACGCTTATAGTAAAAGCCAGTTTGAGAACTTTAGAGCTCGCCTTGGAGAATAAGGGCTTATAAATTCATTAAGGTGGGTTGTGGTCATAGCAGTAATTACCTTGCAAGAATTATTATTTAAGAAATAAAACATGTTTTCCGTGCCTTCATAGCCTGGTAAAAATCGAGGCGAACGTTTGGGAGCATTCGAGAGCAGATCAGTGAAAACCCAAGACGCAGTCGAGGGTTTCCACCTGCTCGAGAATTCTCACAAACTTTGTCAAGGTTTTTAACAGGCTATGGAGGCACGGACAACATGTTTTATTTCTTTTATAAAATTATTATTTTCATTGTTAACAA
>JAOBBB020132035.1:0-12790 GCA_025331005.2 Zoanthus gigantus
TTTCTTACTTTGTAATACAATTTAATATTAAAACATTTGGAAAAAATTTATTATTTAATCATTAGACTGTTTAATATCATTGTCCATTACATGAATGAGCTGGCTCTAAGAGCCCTTTGATTAATTTCTGTTTGTTGATTTTTTCCTATAAGAATGACCTTTCATTTGATAACTTTAAGAAAGATAACATGCCTGATTTGCTATTTCCAATCCATGCCATTTTTAACAATTCAATCATATAAAGTAAAACTCAAAGAGAACAATGTCAAACTCGGAACATAATGCATCTTCTTTTTCCTTATCAGCTGCTTTAATACCATTTCATTTTGTTACCATGCAAAAATGGCTTGAAAATTTTGAATAATCCAAGTGTGTAATAAAGGCTATCAACTCTTCAAGTATTATAAATCAATCTACCTGTATTTCTTAACACTTATTAACAATATACTGTTAATGTTTTCTTCAATTATGTGATACGGCAGTTGCTGTGTTATTTTTTTGGGAGGTTTTACAGCAAGTTTGCATGCTCTCTTTTTAAAAAGCTGAATTTTACAGTATACAGGACAAGAGGATTTGTTTTTTAGGATTAAACAAAATCTAATACATGAGGTGTGTTTTGTACCTTGTATTCTGCAGCCAATGCAGGGTCGAGAATACCAGCTCCAGGTCGGTTACTGATCACTTCTGCAGTTGTCTTGGCTTTTACTGTCAAGGAATGAAACAGAGAAGAAATATCAAGAATAGAAATGGATTAATAATTTGGCAAAACTCATTTGATAGCTACCAGTTAGTTTTCTTTTGTATAAGCAGCTTGTGTATCGATAAGTAGTATGTTTTAAAGTAAAAATACTGATGTGAATATAGTTGACAATTCCTGGTCCGACCAAATTTTACACATATTTTGTTTGTAACAGCAATATCTGAAACTCCTTAATAACTCATCAATTAAGTTAAAACAAAAGAAATCATACCCTTGACCATGGTTTGAAAATATGATGTTAATTAGGCTAGGCATACATCTTCCCAATTTTATTTCCTCTGTTTACTCACTAGTTTTAGCTTTGATAGAAAAAATATATTATACACTTTAGACAGTGTTTTATCTTATTTTCAAACACCTCAAATTTCATAAAAAATACTCCGCTGTGCATCATTACTTTAAATTCTCTTCTCAGTTTTTGGAAAGGCAACGAAACACTGACTCCAGTGTTTGATATATTACTATGTAAATTGTCTTCAATATGGACAGCCCTCCAGAGGGTGTCCATATAGAAAGAGTTTAGTGGCTTAAAGACTTACGTGCTATGTTGAGTCTCTTGTGGACTTTCTCAAGCCGCTTTCTTAAAGCCTTTGTTTCCAGCCTCTGTTCTTTGTAGCAATCACTACCTGAATTGGAAACATCAATTTCACCTTCCTCAGGGATGATTTCCACTCCCTCATCACCAATTTCATCATCACTGCTGTCTACAATGGCACTTTGAAAATGAAGGCCCCTCCTGGGTTCAGAGGTATATTTTGATTTGGAGCCAGCTGTTGTTCTTGTTATATTAGCTCTTGCAGGCAGGGTTTTCTTGGCTGGCAGAGATTCTTTTGGGGTCGATTGTATTGATTCAGGAGTGATTGTGCAGCTAGCAGTGTTATGGGTGACATATGATACAGTTGAGTTAGCTGGAGTCAATGATGTGGACGACTGGCATGTGGTTGTGGTGACAGTGTTGTGGGTTCTGACATATGATACAGCTGAGCTAGCTGGAGTTAATGGTGTGCACGACTGGCATGAAGGACTGGAATCTGTTTGGCGAATTGGTTCAGGAGTGAAGGTTGCACTGGCAAGATTATCTAGATTGTCATTTGCAGCCCATCTGGATGCTGCCTGGGCTTTTCTCGCTTCCAACAAGAATCTTTGCCTTTCTTGATTTTGTTCTTTTTTTTGTTGTTTTTCTTCCCTGTCTTTTCTCTTCTCCTCTTTCTCTTTCACACTCTCTGTTTGCTTTTGTGTCTTTTTTTTCTTTTTCTGACCACCTGTTTTCTCCTCAGAAAGTCTTTTTTTCTGCAGTGCTTCTGTTCCCTTGCTTCTATTACTTTTTGCTTTTTCTTGCCTCATCCTTTCTCTCATAAGGTCGTTTTTATCCTCTGTAAAGATATATTTTGGTGGTAATAAAAACAATTAGTTACAATTAGAAATAATACGCCATAATTTTTCAGTTCAAAGATACAGTGATGATTCTAACTGTGATCCTATTATATTTCAACATCCAACATGATACCAGTTTACAAATTTTGACAGCTGAAAGGGTTGAAGAGCACGGCTCCCATCAATTTCACATCAAAGTCCCCCCCCCTTAGACCCTAACAACCAATTCCAATAACCTAACTCAAAATTTTATTTTTACCTGTTATAAGAGTTTCATTTACTTGAGTAGTCATATTAGAACTTTACACTGCAATTCACTGATATACAAAATTTACCGAAGCTTATTAAAAAGCTAACAAAATTTATTCACCTCCTTTTGCAAGAATCTTGGCATCGTAGTATTGGCCATTGGGCATCCACAAAGCACTTACAATATCCCCAATTTCTATTTCATTGCCTTCTTCTTCATCAGGGAATACATGGTGAATTTCATCTTCAGCAAGCACTCTTAAATTTTCATCATCCTCATATTTTACAAGGTACCAAATCTCTGTATAGCAAAATATTATGTGGTAAGTTTTTTTGGAGGCAAAATCTTATTTCAGGGTGGAAGATATAGGAAAATGTATATATAATTAGTAAATATATTTATATATTTATATTTTTGGCCCCGTACTATTCAAGACTGGAACAATCTAGAACCCGTAATCTTAGATATAAATGACACTAAAACTTTCAACAATATGATTAAATAACCAGTTCCCGACCGACCATCTGCGTTATGTCCCCTAGGGATAACCGATGTAGATACTGTCCCATCGAAACAGCAAAATTTCGCTAAGCCTATTTCCTAGTTTTTTCACAATAATACCATCAAATGTACAACTTAGTTCAATAAAAAAAATTCTTTACAGCAAAACAAGCGCATTAGTTTGAAAATAAAGTGCCGGATTGCAAAGATTGAATTGGATTTCGAATAGCAAGTTATTTGCATGATAACTATACCGCCTTTCAAAAAATCAAACTTGGCTCTCCTCTGAAGTTTTTACCCCGTAATCCCCAAAATATCGCTCCGTAATAATCAAAACATACAAAGTTCAACAAAGCAAGACTTACTGTAGCTCTTCTTTTTACACTGTAGCGGCCTGTGAGTGTTCTTTAGAGCTGTTCTGATTATGTACACGTGCAAACATGTCATGCTCTTTAGGTTAGTATTTAGTCACTTACCTTCTCTAAGACGTGCTGGGGCAGTTTTTTTCCTTGAATTTCGTGCAGCCATCTCTCTTTTTATGTAAAATGTCTCTAAAAAAATTAACTGAAGGAACAAAGCACTAAAAATAAAAGCTTGCTGAAATCGACAACGTGACGAGTTGAAAGAGAAAAAAATTTGAAAAGGCGCGGTGACTCGCTGCGTTGAATCATTCACGCTATTGGTAGACCAAGCACACGTGAATGGTAAAATCGACTAAGCACGCGCACTGGACAATCTCCTTCCCAGGGCCCTCTCCCGCTCGCGTTAACCAGATTGAAAAATATGGCGGACGAAATTTCGCTTAACAAAGGAAGACTGAGAGGCCGTTACCGAGAATACTTGCGACATTTTAATCCGTATAAGTTTCCAGCGGCAAGGAGAAGAAAAATCCTCCAAAGAACGAATCGATTGCCAGCTGTCGCTGGTAATCACATCAACAAACGTGAATCGGACGTTAAAGAAGTGTCTTGCGAACAGCCACGTGAGCTCCATTATACTGTCAACTCTATTGAACAAGTGCGAGCCGAAACATCAAGCACGTCGCCTGGCGAGGTATGCAGCTACGAGCAAATACAAGACATGGATGATTCAAGCGACTTTAAACTGGATGACAAAGATGACCTAGGATTGAGCGAAGATGAACTGTTAAATTTCTCGCATGATAACACGTGTGAAAGATTTATCAAAGATGACGACGCTTGCTCTGACTTTTTTAGTGACTCTGAGTTTGTTGAATCAGACTCTGAATCCGTTCCAGAGCGGTGTAAGACAGAAGCAGATGAAATTCTTTATTCGGGAGCTCCAATCTCAAGCAGCTCGAGTGTTGTGTTGTTGTTATCGTTCGTGTTTAAACACAAGCTTACCCGTGAAGCATTCAGTGATTTGCTTGCAGTAATCGAGGCCCATTGTCCGCGACCTAACAATTGTAAGACAACAACAAAGAAGCTTTTTGAGTTTGTGTGCCGAGCGAAGGGAGACATTGTCAAGCATTTCTTTTGTGGTTACTGCAAGGCTTATTATGGCAAAGATGGCAATGGAAATTGTAATATCTGTGGTAAAAGCATTCGAGAAACTGGTGGGTTTTTCATAGAAGTGCCTATTGTAAATCAGCTGAAAAAGTTTTTCACTGGTAAGTGTATTTTTAAGTTTCTTTATTGTGTGTAACCCTATATTTCAAACAAATATGAAGCTATTAAAAAATGATTGACTTTAACTCTTGTTGACTAAAATGGGGGGCCCAGTCTGAAATTTATCCAAAATATAAGCATAGCATAGATACACATAGGCATAGCATATTATATATGTATTTTGTTTTGCTGGCAAGTGCACAACAGCCAAAATAATTTCATTTTAAAATGTGTACAGTAACAAGCTGGTAAAAGGTTTCTACCTGGAAGTGCAAATGAATATATTTTTAACTACTCTGTTAAATATCACTTGGCTGTGATTTTATAAAATGGGAATTTCAGGGCTTGAAATTAAAAAAAAAAACTAGGTTGCCCCATTTTTGAAGGCTGGACAACTAAACCCATGAATTTGGTTGACCTGATAAATTCTTGATTGCTTGTTACTAGGCTAGATGTAATCACGTGGTGTTCAAGTTTGAATATCCCATAGTTCTCGGTACATTTATCTAAGATTACTGACCACTGCATTTTGTCCTCTCTCACAGTCCTGGCCCACTGGCTGCAGAGGTCAGTTTTGTTGTTGCCCAACAATTTTACAAGATTCATTAAAGTTTCATCTAAAAACATTTTCAGTCTTTTTCAGCCTCAGCCTGAGCTTGTTCTTAAATTGTTCTTAATTTTCAGCCAATCTGACCCCAGTTGTTCTTATAAAGTTGTTCTTATAGAAAAAAAAGCGTGTAGTAGTTTGTGGTCGAGGGTGTCAAAAGCCTTTGATAGATCCACAAATGTGAGACCTGTAAGTTTTCATTTATCAATATTATGCATAATAGTGTTTGTGATATTAATTAGGTTGGTTGCAGTAGAGTATAGTAAACTTTTTGGTCATCTCAGGCGACTGGACAACTGCTAATTTCAAGCACTAGAATTAATGTTTTAAAATATGTTTAATGAATCATTGACAGTGAAAATGTGATCTAAATTAGTACAATAACAGTTAAATCTTTTGTATATGACACATATCCATCTTGAAAAAGGTCTATTTTTTCAGTCACAGAATTTGTTGATGGCCTAAAGTATCGATTTGAGCGAGTGAAAAGGGCTGACAATAACTTTGAAGATGTCTATGATGGTGCTCTATATCAAAGCAAATGTGGTCCAGGCGGGTTCCTGTCAGAACCTTATAACCTTTCTGTGAAGCTTAATACAGATGGTGTGGCTATATTCCGTTCTTCACAGTTTGGAGTTTGGCCTTTGTTTCTCCTGATCAATGAGCTTCCTCCATCATTAAGGTGAACAAATTAGAATAATTCTTTATAAACAGGTATTTTAGTCAATATCAGAGTAAAATTTGTATTGGATATTCCTATGAATTGTTGTAAAGGGACCATAGGTCATTACTATGTTTCTTTGCATATTCAGGTTTTCTCCATCACTTTGGATAAAAGGACCCTTGACCATTGGGAGACAGTTGATTCTTTGCAAGATCTTATGTAAGACTTGTTAAACTAATCTCTAATTCTCATGTTTACAGGATAAATAATAAGTACAGAATATTTGGTGGCCTGTGGTTTGGGGAAGAAAAACCTTTCTTCTCAACTTTCTTCAAGCCATTTGTTGATACTTTGCGAGAAACAGAAATGTATGGTAAGTAACAAAATATTAAGGGGATAAAGGCTTTTTAGCTTCCATGTTCATAAATAAAATTATGCCTAGATGTTAGATCTACAACAATGTGACTAGGTTAATACACACCTATCCATTGCCAAGATATTTTAAGGCCGTATTTAAAAACAAATCTAGATTTAAACATAGACAACAGAGCTGAGCTTGATACAAAGGTCACCAATTTATTGACACATCCTGAAATGGTCAGACACATCAAAACCTCTTAAACATGAATGGCAAAAAGACAAAAGTGTAGTGTCTGTGACTGCTGATTGTTGTATCTTAAGGTTAAATTTGTAGGATTTTCATCTCTTTGGGACTGAATGATTGTTCTGAATAGAGAGGTTTCCATGAGGAGAGATTAGACTGTAGTGTATATTTTAAGATTAATTTAATCCTTGTTTTGAAAATAAAACAGGAATTGAAGTCACACTTCCAGATGGAATGAAGAAAAAATCAAAGGTCATGGCACTCTCTGGTCATTTTGACCTTCCTGCTCGTGCTGGTGTCCTTGAGCAGGTCACATATGTTGGCCACAGTAGCTGTAGCTATTGTGATGAGGAAGGTGAAACCATTAAGACTGGTGCAAGGGGTCATGTGATGACATTTCCGTTTCGCAACACTGTATCAGGACATGTGAGATTACGAGTTACAGAAGAAGTAAAGGCCCACTCATATGATGCCCTTGAAAGGAATACAACAGTAAGTTACTAAATCTATATATATATATATATATATATATTTTTTTAATGGTATTAATTATGTTTTGAAATTTTCTTATAAACAGCCAATATCAAGTATCATAATTGAAAAACGTTATTCACTTTTGTTATGCAAACACTTTCTCTAGACAAAGTGTGAAATATTCTGAATCAATAACTACAGTACAGACTGTACAGATATAACGTGTTGTGAAATACAGTAACATCTGTGAAAAGTTTTGGGGTATGTGTATATCTAAGCAAGGAAGGGGTTAAATTAAATTACCAAACATCCAGTTGTAAAGATTGTTAGGGAATCCTCTTGCATTTTCCAAGTTAGCACTTTGTTTCTCAATGACTTCTTGGCAAAACTCCTGAACTTCAAATTAAATTCTATTACAGGTTTGTGGCATCAAGGCACCAAGCCCCTTATTGAAGTTACCAAGCTTTGACATTGTCAGTGGTATCGCTATTGATGCAATGCATTGTGTGTATCTTGGAGTTGTAAAGCAACTTGTTGGTCTGTGGTTCAATTCAAAGCACAGCGGGCAGAGATGGTACTGTGGGAACAGAGTAGAGAGGGTTGACAGACGCCTACTGGAGATCAAGCCCCCTAGCGTGATTACCAGAATTCCAAGAAGTATAGAACATCATCTGAAATTCTGGAAAGGTAAACTATCTAAACAACAGTATCATATCAATATATAAAGAACTGAGACTCCTCTCTGCTGGTAGATATTTTAATTTATATTTCTAGATGTGCTTATATAATATGAGCTTGTGATGTACACTGCAAATTAGCTGAAAATGATAACAAAGAGTCTATGTAAGTTGCCAAACTTCTGTTATATAGTCTAGAAATTTGTGACATACAAGCATAAAAGGTATTGAGAGTAAGAAACTTTTGATAAAAATAAATTGAACTTTCTAAGATATTCACCTGACGTTTTCCCCTAGTACACTTTAGTATATAATACCAAAACTACAATATCAACACTAAATATATTAATTCAGCTGCAGGCATAAGTTTTATAATAAAATTTAATACAAGAGGCTATTCCATGTTGATGTTAAAATATTTTGGCTCTCATCTGACAGCCATCTTCAGATTATGTTAGTTTGATACCGCTTAACCTAGAATTTTAGAAAAGTGATCCAATAAAACAAAAAATTAAAAAAATTGTGGCCTTATTTTTATTATTATTGTTATGATGATGATGATGATTTCAAAACACAAAATGAAAGCACTGCAGGGTACCAATTTCAAACCTGGCAGATATTATGTCTACTAACACTGAGAATTTACTAGACCTGTCCAGACCTATGTTTTAGTGGACAATGTCTATTGGTCCACTGTTAATGTGGAGCACTGCAGTTATAATAAATCACTATTTCAAGTCTTAAGTAAAGTTACTGTAGTCAATGTTTTACCTTGTTTGTATTTATCATCAATATTTGTCAAATTGCAGCTACAGAATACCGCAACTGGCTATTCTATTACTCCCTTCCATGTTTGAAAGGTATCCTAAATGAGGATTATTACCAGCATTATGCATCGCTGGTTGGCGGCATCATTCTACTGTCTGGAAGATCAATTTCCCCTGAACAACTAAAAATGGCTGGAAAATTCTTGATGCATTTTGTGCAGATGTTTGATGTGTATTATGGTAAGCAATGTGGTGTATCAGGGAGGAGTTTTGAATTGCCTTTTTATATTTGATCTAACTTTAGATTTAGAATTAGCAGTCTAATAACACTGTAAAAAAACTATCAAATGCAGATCCAAGATATGTGCTGATGAAACAACACATGCTGCTTCACTTAGAGAAATCAGTGTCAGACCATGGTCCCCTTTGGAGCAGTTCACTGTTTGTTTTCGAGGATTGGAATGGGGATATAGGAAATTATTTCCATGGAACACAGAATATTGCAAGCCAGGTAAATATATGACTTGAACCAGTTATAATGAACTCAAACATTATTGTTTTTTTATTAACCTCCAGTCCTGTGCACAGGCAAAATTGTTAATGACTGTTCTCTGTGTAAGTTCAAGTAAGTTAATTTATTGTTTATTTTCTTGACCATCTATAGCTGTACTTTGTCATATGCGATGAAGGCTGTCTGACCATGAAAATAATCCGAATGTGTATCAATTGGAACTGGGCAATGCTGTTCAGTGTATTCTGTATATCAACACATTGTGACTGGTGTTGAAGTTATGATGACCTTGGTTTACAAGAAAATTTAACTTATTCATTGTTTTTGTTGTTAACTTGGAGATAATGACTGCTGTGACATTCCTCCAGGACATGTTAAAGATATAGTGTTGCAGCTACGTGGTCACAAAGACAGGTCAGCACACACTTGTTATAACTCATTTACTTAATTTATTCCCTTATCCTAATGCATTGTTTTACAAGATTGCCAAATGGGAAACTGTATATTCATAAGGACTTCTGAAGGTCATAAGTTTATATAGCTATTTTCCTGTCTTTCAGGACCACCAGAGCCCATTTAAAAAATCATTTCTATGCAATTGGTGCATTAAAGAAAGGCACAACTGGTGCAGTATTTGAAGATGACCTACTGTTTCTGGGGGTGGAGTCCATTGGGTGTGTCAGCTTTTTAAGTGGCTGCAAATTGGTGAGCCAGTGGTTCATTCACAAATGTATAATATATCAAGGAGAAACAGCTTCACTGTTGCCTATAAAAAGAGCAAAAGCTATGGGCAATTTGAAGTTTTCTTTTTGCACAAGGAAGATATCAGAATGTCATGTGGGGCCATCATTGCTCCCATGTCCATTGCTCCCACGTCCATTGCTCCCATGTCCAAGTCTGATGAGCTGATCTGTGAAGGTCATATAATTCTGGAGAGACCAATCTATCACATTATTCCACTCCACCAAGCACACAGGAAAAAATTTGACATTGTCCCTTTACAGGGTGTTTCAAAAGTTCGTTCCGATTTGCTTTTTTCTATCATTTCATTATTTATTTAAGCTACCTCTTCAAAAGTAAAAATATGGACTTTTGGCTTATTTTTATTTGATAATTCAAATGATTAGTAACCAGAATGTCCGCCTTTATTTTTTATGACGTTTTCTACGCGCCAAGGCATAGAACGCACGAGTGCCTTTAGCGCATCACAAGACACTTTTTTCCATGTAAAACGTAGTCGCCGTTTAAGTTCTTTTATCGTTGTCGGGGGCGGATCTTTGTACGTTATCTCGTCAATGATACTCCAATTGTTCTCGATGGGATTGAAACCAGGAGAGTTTGCTGGCCAGCCATCTTTGGCTATAAAGTTTGGCAAATTCTGCTCACACCATGATTGAGTCACCTTCGAAGTGTGAGGCGGCGCTCAATCCTGAACAAATACCATCTCTTTCTTTGACCTAAGCAACTTCCTCTCCATCGGGCCACCTCTAATCTGACGCCTTGATGTTAACGGTTTCACTTCTTTGTCAAGGATTTGGCTGATGTAGTAATCAGAAGTGACGGTTTGACCTGCTGGTAGCATGTGTAACCTTGTGAGCCCACGACCGGTCATGCCACCCCACACCATCACCTTTGCACTTTGCTTCACTTGGAAAGCAGGAGGAACATCACATTCCTGTGAGCCCCATACAATATCATTTTTCTTATTAGGATACTGAAAAAGATATTTGGGACACTCATCTGTGAGTAAAAAATTGTCCCAACCCTCTGCTTTCAGATTTGCGTACCTCTTGGCGAATCTCAAACGGGCTTTCCTTTGTTTTTCGCTCAACAATGGTATTTTCTTTCGCTTGAAAGCCTTCCATTCTTTTGTTGTCATGTATCTCCACACGGTTGCACTCGAAACATTCATATTTTTCTGCTGAAGGTTCTTGGCAATCTTCTTTGTATATTTGTTTCGTTTGTACTTTGCTTTCTCGATTAATTTTCGAGCACAATCGTTCAAAACAGACGATCGTCCGCTTCTTGGTTTGTCTTCAAAGCACTGTCGTTTTGACCACTTGTTCACCCAACGTTCTGTCTTATTTAACAATTTAGCTATTTCTTTTACTGAATGACCTGACGATCGTCATATTGCTGCTTGGGCTCTACGAAAAGCAATATCTGACTTCATTTTTGCCTCAGGGAAAACATAAAGCTCGGAAGAATGACATAGAAAAACATTAAAATTCGGGAAAGGCACACGGTTCAAAATGGCGCGAAAAAATGGGGGAAAAACAGCCCTCCTTCCTTTTCGCGCGAAAATCAAAACAAAGACATCCAGAAGACAACTAAAATTGCGATTACAGCTTTTTGAATGAATTTTCAAACCAAGTTCATTTAAAAAGTTCCAATAAACAATTGTTTTGTTTAAAAATAAACTTTTTTAAATCGGAACGAACTTTTGAAACACCCTGAAACGTCATTGTTTTTGAGTCAATGAGTCAAGGTATGAGTCAGCGGTTTTAGTTTTCGTCTAAGGTTAGGATTAAGGTCGGGGTTGGCTTTAGGCTTAGGAATGGGGTAAGGGTTAGGATTGGGTTAAGGGTTAGGATTGGGGTAAGGGTTTGGATTGGGGTAAGGGTTACCGGTGTTTCGATGTTCAAGATCCATTGTACACTGGCAGTTCTGTTGTCCGTGGCCGTTGGAAGAACTGTTCTTAAAATTTCTATAATACAACGACAGATAAAACTAGTTCTTCCATTTCTTTACAGCAACAAATATAATTTTATTTATTGGCAAAAAAATATATAAATAAAATTCAAACCATTTGACCAGCAAATAGCCAATGCTAGTCGAGGCGGACAAATCCTAATTTATATTCTTTACATTCAGGTTTGTGACAGGAACAGTAGAAGAATACAAAGTACGAATATCAGTACACATATCTGATGTACAAAAAAGTTTACTATAAAAAAAAAGTCTACAATGGTGTGTTTTTCGATCTTATATATAGTGCTCGAGTTTTATAGCTATTTCATTGATCTCAACATACGAGGTTTAAGTTTTCAGAATTTCCAACAATGCTTTCTTTAATTCTTTCTTAACTGGTTTCTTAGATAGATTTTTGAACTCATGAGCTATCTAATTCCAGGTTTTGACGCCAACACACGTCAAACTCTAGTCTTAATCTTTTCACAAAAAGTAATCTCTGAGATTCGCGACTTTGTTAACGTAGCAGAAATCGTTTTAAGAACAAACGGCTACGTAATCAACAGATTCTCGAATATAAATCAAAAGTTAGCAAAACATTGTTGAGAATAAACGATGATTGCCTGAAACTGCCACAGGCATTATATATAAACTAACATTTATTTTGATTTAAATAAAATTTCTTTTAATTTTAAAATACATTTTCATTTTGATGTAATTTCATTTGATTTTAAAATGTATTCTCTATTTATTTTCCTTTTTCTTAAAAAAAGAATTTGACTTCTATAAAATATATATATACAAATAAAAAAAATAAAACAAAAAGAAAGAAAATGAACAAACTTGGGCAAATTTTTTCCATGCCAGTCCCAGACCATTAGAACAATTTCGAGTTACTGATTTAAATTTTTATATTGTATCTTTCTCACATAAAATTTGCCTCGAATCTTGTGAGACTTGAGAACCGGCGATAAAAACCTTCTTGTAGTCTTTAAAATAGCCTCGTACCTCGCACATGGCACCTGTTCCCAAACGGCACTAATTGAGATTAAATATGTTATTATTGGTAGTACTGGGCCTTCATAAACGAGGTTTCCGATGTCCACTGGTTAGAAGTATGCTCGTAGACTGATAAAATGATAAAAATTCTGAGGTGTGGTTGACTTCTTTGAAAATTAACTCTGTTGAAGAAAAAATCATTTTGCATTTACGATATTTTTTAAAAACCATCATAGTAATAATAATAATAATAATAATAATATCAAATAATAATAATAATAAT
>JAOBBB020132213.1:0-12785 GCA_025331005.2 Zoanthus gigantus
GGTTCACATAATAATAATAATAATAATAATAATAATAATAATATAAATTAATATAGCACTTATCTAAAGCTCTAAGCGCTTTACAAGGGATTACAAAATTAAACAGCTCTCAATTTCTAAATCAGATGGACCACACAACATCGGTATCACTACTCTTTGCGATCGGTATGTGTGGGCTCTTTTAACTCCTCCAATGGAAGGTCGAGAGACTGAGTCAGCTGTTTAATGTGCAACGTGATGTTAGATCAAAGACAGCAGCTTCTTTCAACTATTTTATATATGACTTTTATATACTGGCCATATCAACTAGGCAAACCAGGGACCGGTCCCTCAAAACTCCGATTAACTTAATCCTGGATTAAGACAAAATTCAAAGACTAATTTTTTCATAAGTAAAGTTTTGTGATGCTTACAAAATACTGTTCAGTTTTACCAATAAAGAAACAAGTTAAATCAAAAATTCCAGTCCTAAGCAAGCAATAGAAGGTAGTAAACATGAACATGGATTAAAAAGTTAACCCTGGGTTAACACTAATCAGGGTTTGAGAAACCGGGCCCAGGCGGCGGTACTTGGCAATACTAGAGGCAAAACACGTCTCTTGCAAAACATGTCGTAGCAAAACACACTCTGGCGAGCGTTCAGGATGTGTAAATTTCTTCAAGAAGTGTTTCAAAAGCATTTATTTTGTCCTATTGGTTCATAACCTTAACGAGGAAGAAAAAAGCAAAAACAAAGAAAACGTTTCGAAAAAGGTTTTAAGGAATTTAATCACAGGTTAAAATATGACAATAACATTTTGTAGTAACTATCGTGTTAACATCTGGTGCTAAATAGAAATACATCAGCCAAACTTGCTCGAAATAATAATAATATCTATCTATCTGTTTATTATTATTGGTGTTGTTGTTGTTGTTATTATTATTCTCTCTTGTTCATTTTTACAATTTAAGTATATCAGAAAAAAAGAAAAAAGTACCATATACGAACCTAGGGACCAAAATAAATTGGAAGTTTTCTTAGGCATTCTCCAGTAGATTTAAAGTTTAAAAATAATATTAAGAGACAGAACTAACAGAGAGAAAATGTAATGTACAATGAAAAGAGAGTGATAAGTATTTTAAAGTCTATCAGGTGCATTGTTCAAGCAGTACATAACGTTTCAATTGCTTTGAAAAGTTGAAAACGTTGAGATCTCTGAGGTGGGTTGGAATATATTCCTAAAGTACAATCGCTATAGGCTATAGTTTGTTCACCGGTATTAGCGCGGACCTTCGTCACATACAGGTTTTGTCGAGAGGCATATCTTGTACTGTAGTAATGGCATTTTGGTGAGTGTCCCTTATGCCAAAGAATGAACCAGGTTCAAGTTCTTAGGAGTTCGATGAGTGTTATTTAGACTCTACACTAAAATAAACTGTTATCATCCACGTAAGATCAAGCATTATTTGTACTCACTCTTGCTGAGAGCTCAAAGTCATCATGTTCTCTTTTCAGCGCTTCACAACTCTTGGGTGAGTCTCCTATTGCACTGGCGGCAAACAAGTACGCTTCTCCAGTTCCAAACATCCAATCTATTATCTGTTTTTTGGGAGATTATAAAAACATCGTTTACACCAACACTGGTATATTACAGCTGACTAGATGAACAAACTTGTAATCGCTAGTTGCACAGTTGGTAAGACTTTAACCTAGCCATAAGGTCTTGAGTTCGATACCCGGCTCTGCTGAAAGTTAATCTTTGTGCAACTTCTTTTCCGCCAAAGCTAACAAGACTTCTTCACAGTTCCAGGAAAGGATTGATCAAAACAGTGTTTCATAGTTTTAGTAGACCAACTCCTAATTTGCTTTATTGTATTACCCGTTGAGTAACAACTACGGTAGGCCCGCAAGGCGTGTACTGTTAGTTTCACACCTTTGTAACCTTCAAAAAATATCTAATTATAAAACCAAGTTGAGGATATTTCAAATGGCATTAAAGAGTTTAAATGTTCAGCAGAGTGAAAATGTAATGTAAAAGTATAAACTAGTTGCTAAAAACTTAAACTAACCTGCTGAAAACCAGACTCAAATTCTTTCAAGTTCAAACACTGTATTAGTTCTTTTTTTCTTTTATCCCACATATCAATCAGCTGGCTGTACTTGGTGTTCAACTGATTAAGGATGTCCTTGACATATTTCTTTTCTTCTGCTGCCATGGAAACTATCTGCAAGTTTGGTTGAAGCTGTGGCTTTTGTTCATCAATTAGTCTTATTGATGTTTGCCCTTTACGAAGAACCGGCTGGGAAACTCGCTCCAGAGTGGATCGCTTCTCTTCGTGTTTTTGAAGTAGTTCGTGAGTGTCGTCAACTGAGCTTCCGAGCAGGTAGGTGTCCAGATTTTGTTCCAGTTCATCAAACTTTGCTGTTACAACCAACATCTCGTCCAGAAAAGTTTCGATTGTCTGTAGATATAACAATAATTAATCATTCAGAACAAGAAACTATATGTACATTAAGTTAGCCGTATTGCATTAGCCGTATTGTATTATGGTTTAATGTTGAAATTTTGGCCTCACTTTTATTGTTTCGAGTTTGCCTTCCTCATTAAAATACCAGCGTGGATTCCCGCTGCCACATTGACAAAATGTCAACACCAGACTAAGGCAGTATGGCTACCAAAAGCAGCCAGGCTAAGCTGAAGACCGCTGACCAAAACAACGCTCGGTGGCGACCCTGTTTTAGATCCATGATTCTCAGATAACTAGCACTGCATATTTAAAGTCAAGTCAAGAGCTTTAAGGAACAATCATAAAATGTCTCTAAAACAAACTTAACGTTCCCCTGTCTCGTACAAAAAAAACACAATTTTGAATATAAATTAAGTATTTATAATCCTGAACAAATGTCTAATATCTCTAATAAAACAGACTTAATAATACAATGCTTAGTATGATTTTGTTAGTCACTTATTTCTTGATTAAGTAAAGCCTAAAAGATCGTTCCCATATTTCCAACGTAGTCCAAGCCTTTGGATCTTCATCAGTTTTCTCAGTCGCCACATTTTCTATTTTTCCTATTCTCAATGAAATAGAGATAATTATTCATCGAATTCTCGTCTCCAAATGTGGAGATAGTCAAAAGCAAATTAAATATACAAATAAACTCCTTAAGTTTAATCTACTTCATACTCGCCGGACATATGCACAAGCATTGGTTTAGATCAAACATTTCTAACGAACTCTCACTTCATTTAAAGTCCTTATATCGCTTTTTTATCTTTTAGATGAAAAGCAGAAAAAGCGGGCAGCTGAGATTAAAATTAACTTCGTCACCACAACTGCTGCTCTTATCTGATATCACTTCCACCATATGTTGGCTCTTCGGTTTTCTTTTCTTTTGAAGACACGCCCGCTCAAAGTGACCATTTTATAAAATCGACACACAGAGTTTTTAGCAGGGCATTTATCACAAGCATGCGTGTCGCCTTTGCACCAGGTGCTTATTTTCTTGCTTAACACTCTTGGTTCTGGCTCCAAGCTGTTTACTCTTCGAACCATTCAGTTTTGGGGATCTTTTTGTTGGATCTTGGGTGTAGGGTGCCGCATCAATTTTGCTTTTGCCTTATCCGTCTAGTTTCTTCATTGTAACGCCTAAAAATATAAATTTTCTCATGATCTCTAGACATCAACCCCAACGTCCGAACAAGCCTTCTGAAATAACTTAATAACGACTTTTTCTGCAACAAGCATGGTTTGCATCTTGTACACTGTGAAACAAAGCTTTACCTTTTTTTTAAATCAGACGGTCAGTTTATATTTAATTCTCACTGTTAAAAAGTTTTTTTTCCTAAACTAAAATCTTTTATCCTAAAAGTAACATATACATCTTATCCATAATAATTATTATGTATAAAAAACGTACAGATTTTAGGGGACGGCAGATTAGTACTACTAATGCTAAATACACAGTTTCCGTTTTTATGAGACATTTTGAATTAAAAACGGGTTTTGACCTTTGACAAGTGTCCGCATGGAGAGAATTCATTGTATTGCCATACAAAAGTTTTATGCTGTTAACAATTTGGCCAAAAAAATTACAGTCATTTATAAAATAATTTGGATAGTACGTGCGTTTTGATCGGTCAACAAGTGTGTTTCCATAGCGCTATGAAGCGCAAAAATGACGTGCGTAATACGATTGGCTGTCTCCAATTTCTAAGAATTTACAGGTTCATGGAAGAAATAAAATCGTACGTGTACATATGCGCTTCGTATATCGTCTTTCCCTTTGCTAAGTTGGAAATTTTCATAAATGAAATAAAACATGTTCTCCTCGGCAAAGTTTGTGAGAATTCTCAAGCAGATGAAAACCCTGTACTGCGTTTCGAGTTTTTACTGACCTGCTTTCGAATTCTCACAAGCGTTCGCCTCGGTTTTAGCCAGGCTATGAAGGTACGAAGAATGTTTTATTTCTTAAATGGAGTGCAATTAGGTACCTTTCTCATACGAATCCATTCCTCATGGTTATATCGGTGTGAGCCATCAAAGACTTTCGTCAACTGGGTCTCATCACAAAATTGAATCAGTTTGTTGGATGAGGACAGAAGAATTGTCTGGGAAAATACATAAAGAAAATTTAAACATTTTAATACCAAAATTCTGGAATCAAGAATTTTTTTCTGACAAAAAAAGACTCCCGACCAAGAAAAATGTTGAAATGACATCATCAAGAATGACATGAACAAAACAACAAAATCGAAAAAGTGATAATCACTCAAATGAACATTCAATCTTTTGCATGCATTATAAGTGTATTGCTAAAAGGCACAAGAGTTGAGCGCTAATTACAAAAACAACAAGCCGATTAATATGAATACAATTATTTAACCTCAAACCCAATGTTGTTTTTCTCTTTCTTGAAGCCTGAACCGGATCTTCTCTTTTCCCAGAATGCGTCTGGTTGAATTATCAAAACACTGCCAATCTTCTCACGAATAGTTTCCTGTTGAAGAATATTCTAAAGTCATACAACTTAAAGATCAACGTACAAGATAGATCTCAACAATTCATTAAATCCGTAATTTGACTTGGAATCTCTCCACAGAGTTCGTGCCTGTTTACGTTACACTCCTTAAATAATAATAATAATAATAATAATAATAATAATAATAATAATAATAATAACTTTATTTATTTTTTAGGTGTCAAGTTTATTTAGCTAGCCAAAGGCGTACTAATTGGAGATACCATCTTTACCACCCTAAAGTGAAGGGAGACTTTTCACATGACAAACACACACACAGACACAGATAATTTTATGTCTCCGAGCCCCTACGGTTTAACAATATTACTGTAAATGTTTTGAAACCAGAAGTTATTAATTACTGTGTGCCACTGTATGTGACTATTTACCAGGCACAACACCATATTTTCTTGACCAACTTAATTGTTTTATTTTTACATTAATTAAAATTTGCAGATTTCATCTCACCCTGACCATATGTACCTTTGGTAATAATTGTTTGAGAAAATTATGTACATTACTATATGAACAATTACCTGTAAAGCTCTGAGTATGGGCTTAACATTCTTCCATGTAGATCCTCTCAAATCAATTATGATAACAAATCCAAGAGCTTTAATTGTGGGTCTGTAATTAAAACAGCTATTAAATCATATTTCATATATATGCATATGCATTATGAAATGACTAACTTAACTTGTTAACAATGGTTTAGACCTACCATATTTAGATTATGTAGATACAGTATTGTTTGAGGTGATCGACCTGACTTGAAATCTGAGGTAGAGCAATTACAAGCTATCCAAAAAAATTACAAAAAAAAAAAGTCCTACAGTAAAACGTTTCTTCTCCTGAAGCATCAAAACCATCCAATAAATGGTGTGTTATCATTGTGGGCATCAATGTATTGGTGTTCAAGATCCTATTATAGGAAATATTCTTGAACAATTTGACAAATTTAGACCAGCATTCCACTCATCAAATGGATACAAATGCAACACTAGAGATGCCGTTCCCTTCCAAGTTCATCTAAAGTTAAAACCAACCAGCTAGGGCAGATGAGCTACCTATTTTCAAGCAACCAATGACTGGAAGTTTTTGCCAATGGACTTATTAAAAGGGGACTGACATGTGCCACAATATTTTTAAAAGACATATTAACATTTCTCTCTTAAATTTAAGTTACAGTTGCTATTTTAATAGTAGTTTTAACTTGATTAGAGTGGGTATGGTAGGCACAGTGGCTAAGATCTATGACTTCCGACCGCAAGATCCCCAGTTCAATCCCAGCTCTGCCAAGATTTGAATCTTTGTGTGGTGTGAACATAGGTTAAGGAAAATGAGGTTGGGATGGTATGGTCATGTGAAAGGTAGAGATGAGAATAGCATACTTAGGAAAGCGATGGAGCTGGATGCAGGTGGAAGGTAGAAGGCAGTAGGTATGCCAAAGAAGACCTAGGCCTGGAGTAAGGTACTGGAAGTAGACATGAGGTAGTTGAACATCAGATATGACAGAAGGTAGACATCAGTGGAGGTGACTCGTATCACGTCCAACCCCAGGAGTGCACGTGGGAAACTATAAACGTTAAACAAAGATGATGATGATGATGAGGATGATGATGAGGATGATGATGATGATGATGGAGATGATGATGGTGATGGTGGTGGTGTTGGTGATGGTGGTGGTGATAGTGACAGTGGTGGTGATGGTGACGGCGATGGTGATGATGATGATGATGATGATGATGGTGATGATGATGATGATGATGATGATGATGATGATGATGATGATGGTGGTGATGATGATGGTGGTGATGATGATGATGGTGATGATGGTGATGGTGATGGTGATGATGTTGATGATGGTGGTGATGATGATGATGGTGATGATGATGGTGATGATGATGGTGATGGTGATGATGATGATGATGATGATGATGGTGATGGTGATGGTGATGGTGATGATGATGATGATTGATGATGATGTTTACTGTTTTTATTTTTGTTTTAAACAAAGGTTTCAGAAGAAGCTGTTTTTGAGGTATAGTGGTATATTAACCAATCTTTCTACTTTATCCACAGGCTGGCCTCAGAAGACAAATCGAAGAAATGAAAATTCAGAAAAATAAAAAGTGTGGAATTTTGCCCTTTGTGTCCAAATTTGCGGTGCGTTATTTGTTAACAAAATTTGTGTCATAATCAAAGAAGGCTTTTAGCCAAGGCATGAAATGCGACTACAGTTGAACAACTGTAAATGATTTAAAGCTGGTGCACACTTGAAGTGATTGGCTGAGCCCTTTGCCTCACTTGGCAGTTTGCTTAGCTTGTTTCGCACATGTGCGGCAAAATTTTTGTTGCGAATATTTTACCAGAGGTCGTGAGAGAAAAGCCTGTCGTGTTTGATCATTTTTCCCTCGCAAGGCCAATTCCTTATCGTGTGTGGATGACATTTGAACTGAACAAAACAGGACTGGACGCTTTCTAGTGCGACTACAGGCCTCAAGTTTTGGCAGTAAAATCCTCTGTGTAAACTTTAAAGCTTCCAATTTACAATTTTATGAAAACTAGTGAATTACAGAGAAATGTAGGGGAAATTCAAAACAGGACTGAACGCTTTCTAGTGCGACTACAGGCCTCAAGTTTTGGCAGTAAAATCCTCTGTGTAAACTTTAAAGTTTCCAATTCACAATTTTATTAAAATTAGTGAATTACTGAGAAATGAAGGGAAAATTCAAAACACGACTGGACGCTTTCTAGTGCGGCTAGAGGCCATAAATGTTGGCATTAACTTCCTCTCTCTAAAGTTAGTTCTTTTTTTTGGCTTTGTTAACTTTATTTGAAATTGGATTTCCACACACATGCTGCTAATTTTAGCCATTTTGCTTACCCTACAAAATTGCATGGTGCACCGTAACAAGACCTGTTGTATCGTTCCTGGTAAAGGGGTAATAAAATGCGTGTTATCATAATATATTCTATCGTGATAACGTTGAAGCCTTGCCTGGTTACCATATACACTTAAAAGAACCACTTGATATTGAGAATGGGTTTTGATTTTCAAGTACTAATTAATTCTTTTTCTGGTATCAGGAATTTGCGGAGACTTCAGAGTCGATCTTTAAACGAGCCGAACGCCGCACAGACCTTGACAAAGCATATCACCAACTGGTCCGAGTAGTGTTTGATAACATTGAGCGGGCTGCAATAGAACAGACCAAGACACCACAGGCGGTGGTTGTGTTAGGTTAGTGTCCATGGACTTGTTTTATTCCTATGTTCATCTACCCTCTAAAGCAAGCTGTAATGTTAACTCTCTAAAAAGCTAGTACAACTTCAGAATTCACAGAGACGTTGTAGACATTATTTTTAAACAGGCAAAGTATAAAGAGAAGTGCCTTATAAAGGGCAAACTAGTTGTCAAATATTTTGATAACGTTTTACACCTTTTCTATTTGATATCGTCTTCATATATACCTTCTTTGTATTTGACACCTTCGTTCGTATGTGACACCTTCGCTTTATTGGACTTTGTATTTGACACCTTCAGTGTTCTTATTTGACACTTTTCGTATTTTACACCTTCGTTCGCATTTGACACCTTCGTTTATATTTGACACATTCGGTTGTATTTAACACCTTCGTTTGTATTTGACACCTCCGTTTGTATTTGACACCTTCGTTTGTATTTGACACCTTGGTATTTGACACATTCGTTTGTATTTGAAACCTTCAGTGTTCGTATTTAACACCTTCGTTTGTATTTGATACCTTCGTTTGTAGTTGACACCTTCGTTTGTAGTTGACACCTTCGTTTGTAGTTGACACCTTCAGTGTTCTTATTTGACACCGTTCTTATTTTACACCTTCGTTCGTATTTGACACCTTCAGTGTTTGTATTTGACACCTTCAGTGTTTGTATTTGACACATTCGTTTGTATTTGACACCTTCAGTGTTCGTATTTGACACCTTCAGTGTTCGTATTTGACACCTTCAGTGTTTGTATTTGACACCTTCAGTGTTCGTTTTTAACACCTTCGTTTATATTTGGCACCGTATTTGCCGTTTGTATTTGTAAATAACGTAATCACAAGTTATTGCATTTTATTTTTATACAGTAAATGTGGTATTAGTTATCATCTATGCATGGTATCCCCTCACAAAATATTTACTGGGGTCAAATTTACAGAAAGCAGAATCTTCATTTGCCTTTAGCAAAATATTGTGTTCAGTTTAAGGTCTTCTTGCCTAACAAGGACCAATCCTGAAATATTGTACCACAAATGATGACTACATGACCCATGCCTCTTTTAAAACACTAAGAGGTTTTTGAGGCAGTATATAATTACATTTAGTAGAGTTATCCGTACATTTATGTTAACTAAAGCTTTTTTTTTTTTTTCAGAGAACTACCACCATATGTTCCGTAAGTATACTGAAGTTAAATTTCTTTAGGACTCGAAATAAGTGAGGAGTCTGATAACAAGTTTATACGTCTATAAGAAAAAAACTTATGATCTCGTTCTCTTAAGAGTTCTTGTAACTCTGTGTGTAGTGCGTTCACCCGGTGTTTGGAAGTTCGTGTGTTTAAATCTCGTAAGATTTTTTTCTCAGAGTATTGTTGCTTTGAGTTAGAAGACAGAATTTAGTATTTGTCTACATTTCAATATTTTCTTGTTGTTTGAAAGTTTTAGATGAATATAGATGGAGACTAGAATACTGTCAACATTGCCCTGATAAATATTCAATCATCCAATGATTTTTGCTGGTCATCAGGCGTATTAACCCGTTTGAAAATCCCATCACTGGAGAACGAAAAACGCGAAGCAAAACAGAAATACAACAGCAGCCAGAAAGCTTATGTAATTTTCATGCTTGGACGTCCAATGGAGAAACTGAATGTAAGCATGTGTCCTAAATTTATTAAAAACTTACTAAAACTGATTAAAATTTTATTAAATTTATTGAAATAAAGACCCGTGAGCAGCACTTGGAGGGCTTGCAATTTTGATTTGTTAAAGATCAATTGCCTTTCGTTCTATGCTAGAACTTCGTCAGAGATGAGAAAAAGTTACAAAATCCCGCTATATATAAAACTCTAAACAATATTGCGGGTAGTATAACACAACTGTCATTGTTAGTAGTTAAAATAAGTGTGAAACAATAAGTATAGAACAATACAACGCGGGAAGATATGCCAAACATTTGCCAAAGATGCGTCAAGATTTGGGTCGCCGGATAAACGCTTATCCAGAGACCTAAAAATCTACTCTATTTGCAAAGGGTTGAAAGTGAAGAATATGATTTGTAGCAAACAGCTGCGTTGAAATTCGGAAAATGTTTGCAAATCATCTTCTGGAAACGTGCATGCGAACAGTTATAAGTAGTCTTGAAAACTATGAGTTTTCTACTGCATTTGTGTTTACGCTTAAGAAACCACTTCTCAGTTCTGTCTGGTAGCATAAATGATACAGTTGAAAATAGACAACAGGAATCAGCTGGGATAACTTTTAAGGTGGAGGCGTCTCCTAAACAACTCACGAGTGTGATTAAAAGAATAGAAAGTAGAACTATTCCAAGCTTATCATGAAGTCATCTCCGATGAATGTCTTTTTGTTGCTAGCAAGATGGAATGATTCAAACGGAATGTATAAATACTTATTGATTGGTTTCTGGAAAGTAGAAAAGTGGAGTGTTCTAGAACTTG
This sequence comes from Zoanthus gigantus, assembly GCA_025331005.2. NCBI lineage: Eukaryota > Metazoa > Cnidaria > Anthozoa > Zoantharia > Zoanthidae > Zoanthus > Zoanthus gigantus. Next base: position 10,708 of record JAOBBB020132213.1, read on the forward strand.
TTTTTTGACAATGACAATTTTTATCTTTGTACTTCTTCTTCTTCTTCTTCTTCTTCTTCTTTGCCAGCACCGTTATTCCCTTTGTGAGGAGTCGGTGGCCATGATCCCCCTCCTCCATCTCTGTCTATCGTTTGCATCCTGCTCCCTCAAATCCAATTCTTCCAATCTCCCACTTAACCCATCCTTCCACCTTTTTAACTGGCGACCTCTTATACTCTTTCCCCTCACCGGCTTCTCCCATGCCTGCTTTACAACGTCCTCCTTCTTTTTCCTTTAAACATGACCATACCAGCGGAGTTTATTTTGTTCCACTACTGTCACTACACTCGTCATCACTGTTGTTCTTCTTCTCACTTCCTCGTTTCTTAGCTTATCATGCAGTGTCACTCCCAACATCTTTCTAGCAAACTCATCTCTGTTTATATTCTGACCCATGCATACACCAACACTGGCCTGACTACGGTTGTATAGACCTTTGCCTTCAGTCTCATTGGTATCATTTTGTTCAGTTATAATCGCCTAACCTCCTTCCATTTCAACCAGCTAGCAATCACCCATGATTGCACTTCCTTTTCACATCCTCCTGTATCAGCAACTAACGATCCCAAGTACTTGAAACAATTCGCCTGCTTCAATTCCTCTCCATGTCTGTCTCTGATGGTCACTTTTTCATCTCCTTTCTTACTGCACACTAGCACCTCATTAACTTTCAGTCTGTATCTTTCCAGACCCTCTTGCCATCTCACAAGTCTGTCCTGCAGTTGACTTGCATTGTCTACCATAATTCCCAGATCATGAGCAAAAAGCTGCTCCACAGATCTTCTGCTCTTAGATGCTCTGACAGGACATCAGTGACTATCGCAAACAAAAGGGGGCTTAATGCTGAGCCTTGATGTAATCCTACTCTAATCTCGAACTCTCTTGATAACCCCAGTGCTGTTGTCACTGCTGTCTTTGACTCCTTATATGTTTCCATGACCAGTCTGACTAGTTTCTCTGTTATTCCCCTTCTCCTCAAACACCAGTACTTCTGCCTCTATCCTTTTTACTGGTCCTTTGTTGTTCTTCATTGCTGGTAATGCCTCTCTCACTTCTTCTGCCTCTATTCCTTTTCTGGGTCCTTCCACTTTGAGCAATATTCCAGTCTCTTCCCTCTCATTTTCTACATTAAAGAGTTCTTCAAAGTAGTCTGCCCACCCAGCACCATTCTTATCCTGGCACCAATCTTATCCTTCTCAAATAGGATTTTTCCTTCTTTATCTTTGATGATATTGAGATCTTTCATTAAGAAAGATCATGTATAGATCATGTCCTATAATTATTTCAAATCTCTTTTTGTTTGCTCTTTAAAAAGTTAATGTTAAAATTGTTAATGTACTGTATAACTTAAAACTGAATTGAAAGTTATAGTTAGGCTATTAAAATCAGTCAGAGTGACAAAGAAATTAACTAAATTTTGTAGTCTGTGTTTTTTTTGTTTAAGTAAGAACAAAAATAATACAATGATGAGTTTGTAATGAAATGATATGATTTGGAATGCAAGCACAGTTACTGTATGCTATCAAAAAGAGAATATTTTAATACTTGGACTAGTTTGAAGACAAGTTTACTTGTCTGCCATATTTTTTGCTAAATAATTGTATTGACTACTGTTGATTTTGAACCTTATGGTAGTGAAGAATTAATTTTTAGTTTGGTCTGTGATCTTACCCTCCTCAAAATGACTATTCAACTTTTCTTACTGTGAACCCAATGACTGCTGCTCAGTTTTTGGATAAATTAATTAATGTGAAATAATTGTATATACAATTCTAATTGCTTCTATCTCCCAATATTTTTTTGGATGGCACTGAGAATGTATGTTTAACCAGCTTTGCTATAGGGATTAGATGTCCAGTGCTAAAATTTCTATTACTGTATTTGCTGCTGTTTTAACCAAAAAAATTTTTCAATAATAACAGTAATGTGTGAGTAAGTTGTAAATGTTTGGTAACAGCAATCTTTTTAACCCTTTCAGTGCCAGTTGTATTGTTAAATTCTCCCAACCTGAGCCCATACTTTTCATTGAACAAATTTGA
>JAOBBB020132312.1:0-12784 GCA_025331005.2 Zoanthus gigantus
TACTGAAGATTAAAAGTCAAATTCTCTCAAATTTGTTCAATGAAAAGTATGGGCTCAGGTTGGGAGAATTTAAAAAATACAACTGGCACTGAGAGGGTTAACTGTTAATACTTTAAATAACAGAATCTTAACTAGTACCTACCTTTGGTGTAGTTTTCCCATCATCTTCACTAACATTTCTTAAGTGTTTGGGAGGAACAGCTCTTGCTAGATTTATAGCAACTTCTTCATCTGCTTTTGTTTCATCACTTTGTAAAGTAGAATTAACCCTACTGTCTGCTGATAAACTCTTTTCTGCAGCAAACTTCACAGCAATCTCATTTATCACATTGGTCAGAGTTGATATATGTTTTTCCGTTTGTTTATCATGAGGTACTGAACTCTTTTCAGATGTTTGATGGGAAACTTGTGTCACTGTCTTGCTACTGTTTTTTGCGTTTTCAACAGGATTTGGAGTTGATGTCAGCGAAGGTAACAGTGTTTGCCATGGGTAAACAGCAATATGAACTGCTGTTACTTGCGTTTCTGGCAAGTGAATTGTCTGTTTCATTTCTGTCTTTCCAACTGGATTAGTTTCTGATGGTACAACTGAACAGACATTTGTTTCAACATCAGCACTTGAATTGTTATCAAGGCTTGCTCTTGAAGAAAAGGATTTATTCACAGGTCTACTTACTAATGTCTTGGTAGTTACAATATGTTTATCGCTTTTTTTCTTGTCAGAAGACTCTTGGGATTTTTTGCTACCTGAGTTTTGGGAAACTGGTTGAAATGTGCTTATGGATGTTACTGGTAAAGTCTGTGGAACTGGTGAGTAAAAAGTAACTCGACTTGCTTTGGCTTCAGGTGGGGTTATAGCAGCTGGTGCAAAGGGTAAAGAAGAGAAACTATGTTTTGATGAAATGGCTGGTGGTGTTGGTGGAGTAGGTGAGAATGTTCTTTTATTTCCAGCAGGCGGTGAGATTGGAGAAAAAGTTCTTTTGGTTGGTGTATGGGGTGAGAGTGATGGCAGTGGAGAGATCAAAGAAGGAGTACTACCAGAGTCATCTCGACAATGAATACCAGAATCTGGACTAACAGTGTTGGAAACTGATGAAGTCACTGGGCAAAAAGGTGAAAGAAGTTCAGAGCTTGAAGATCTTTCTGATCGAGGCATGGCTGACTGCATCCAGTTTCGCACTGGAGTGACTGACCTATTTGACACCCCATTAGAATGAGCTTGATTATAATAGCTAAATGGGGATGACAACGATGACTGTCCAATGTTTGGGGATAGAGGAAGAGGAGTTGTTGGGTTGGAAAAAGGTGTAGCACAACGGGAACTGCTAAGTGACATTAGCATTGCTGCTGCCTCCACTTCTTTGTTGCCAATGCTAGCTTTATCATCCTTTGCTGAACATTCTTCCTCAACACTTCCCTCACTATCCCCCCCTGACTCCCATTCGATTTCTCCCTTTCCTTTTATCTTGCCTTTTTTATGTCCAGGTATATTTGTACTTTTTACTAAACGGCCTTTTTGAGAAAGATGCCTTGAACAATATCCCCGACGCTGGGATTCTTTGTTACAACCTTCTTTTGAACACAATCGGCGCCACTGCTTCCCATTGAACTTCTTGCGAATCCCATTTGGCATTTGAACAATGTCTCCTTTTTTATATTTCTGTTGAGTTGGAGTTGGAGTTCTTGATACAAGATTCTCAGTTCTCCTGTTTGTACACACACGTTTTGCATTTCTAGCTATGCCTGTAGTGCTTAGAGAGTCAAAGGTCTGTGGAAACATTTCATTAGTATCTGCCATCTCCTCATCAGAGATGGTACTATCTGTGTTACCATCTTCTACACCATTGCTATTATTCACACTGTCCGAATCTTCGAAAGTCAATTGTCTGGCAACCATGAAGGGTTGTTTTTTTGACTCAGTTCCAAAGTTAGATATTTTCTTTATGTGAGGGTATTCACCATTTAAATCAGAAAGAAATTTCTTGTTTTTGTCATTGTCCTCTCCTGTGCTATTTTTTCGCTTTAAATCTTCTTTCCTTCGTGGCGATTTTAGTTTTAAATTACAGGCATTAGAAGAGATCAAGGACATGGGTTCAGCTGGTGTTGAACATTTTGGTGGAACAAACGGTCCCGAAAAAGTAATGCTTGCCGCTCTTTCAACTCCTTGCTGACGATTTTCACAATTCTCGAAAATTTCTAGTCTTTCTGGTTTTCCATTACTGACGGCTGCATCAGATGTCGAAGGGCTATTTTCAGCTCGTGCACCAGCTGCCTGTTTGGTATTTTTTATATTCACGCTCATATGACAATCTCCTTCGATCAGCTTTCGAGTTACAATTCTAGCCCTGTTTCTTTCACTCCGACGATTCATTTTACTACAAAGTAACAAAACAACCAAGTTAATAGCGATCGCTTTAATTTTTACATCTAAAAATATCTATCACTACAAGTTTTTTTGTACACAGAAAACATAGGATCCTGATATTTTGCCTCAACTTTAAACTGAATCAAGCCTCCGTGAATTAATTTTAATTTATTGCATTTGAGGACACGGGCGAGTTAGTGTAAGATCGATATACAACCCAAACTATAAAAAACAACACACACCAACTACTAATATTACATTTTTTTCTACTTGTGGTTGTGAGAGTTGGTCAGGGTCCTATTTCATTGAAACTTTTTTTTGTGAGAACGAAAGTTATTCCACAGAGTAACGTTTCTAATCAAGAAATACGGAAATCTTCATGGACAAAAATTTACACCCTCAACATATAACAAACACAAGAAACAGCTTTTTCAGAAATTAAAGAAATTTATGCAACGATTTAACAATGGAAAAAGAATCTTTTTGAAATCTACGCTATATCCGATCGAAGAAAGAAAAATCGAAAGTTGACGGATTAAATGCAATCTTACAAGCTTCCTTCTCCGAGGAAAAATTGAGATTTCAAGATATGACATGAATCGTGTTTTAAAACGTGCAGGATCTCGAAATAAACCTGCACCGCTTCAAAGCAGTCGCGAATGCAATCAATGTTCTTTTACGATTAATTATGAAAAATTCTGTGTGCCAGCTGACAAACAATTTCGACTGCTGTAGTTGTGTCGTTTTGAGCCCGTTTAAAAGTGTTATCCATCTGAAATATATCTAAAATCAATCAAGACAGAACGCTTCTGGAAGGCAAGTAACAATCGTGATGCTCAATTTTTTTACGAGAATTTTTCAAACTGATGCAAAGTGTCAACAAATTCAGTTGAGAAAACCATGTAAAAGCCATGGGCCCGGACTTGCCCAATACGACAGGAGAAGGGAAACTTATTCTATCTTACCACTGATTATGTTCCATATCCTATGAAAAGCTGTTTACAAGCGGCTTGTTTGAAGATACCGAAATCTGCTTGTACAAAGTGTTGCTACAAACATGTTTCCAAATATATGCTAACTCCAACAACCTCCACTGAAGTCGCTTACACGAAATATTAATTCTGGGTTCGCGTCCTCACGAGATAACAAAAAACCACACAAACTGTACCACAATTGACAACGAGAATGCTGAAGCACAGAACGGAACAGAGATCGAGACAACTGAATTTACCTTGGGACCGGTTTAAGCCTTCATTTTGTTCCACGACGAAGGAATATCGTCAGTCGTGAAATATAGTGAAATAAGGCCCCAGTGAATGAGAATTTATGCCAGAATTGGAGTGTTCCTATTGGTTGACTGGTGGCATCTAAATTCCCGAAAACAACCTCCTCGACCAATCACAGGGTTTGTGATAATAAACTAAAAAAATTTGCATTACACCGGGCAAAACTTTCACTGCTTGGGTTTCCTCTTGCAATCGAACGATGTCGACCAATTTGCTTTTAAAAGTGCTAATTATGAACGACTGCAGTCAACAACATGGGGAAGACGTGGTGAATAATATGGCCAACATTGCTTGAAATCTCCCGGCTGTTGCCCTGTTGAAGCAGCCGGTGGTTATAAATTATTCACTTCCTGTCACTTGAAAAACTTCGCTATCAGAGTTCGATCGTGGCCAATTTTTTGAAAACGATAGTGAAAAACACACAAAATGGTTGTTTTGTTTGTATTAGCATTGCAAATAAAATATTTGTGTATTAGTATGCCTGACCAAAGCTACACAATTTAGCACTTTTACTGGAGCCGTTATCGTGTTCAAAAAGGATTTTAGGAGTTACTTATCACGGAAACTTAATAATAATATCGATAACCATGTTAATTTAAAACACACCTAACAGTTAAATCGCCAAAACACATCTGTATTACATCTCTTGATCAAGTCTAATGAATATTTTCTTATCAAACAATGTTCTTGATGTATTATAAATGTACAGAAAACGTACGCGACCTCATAACCGCGGTCGATTTTTAAGTTGGCCAGTTACACGTGATCATCAGAAGGCGATCATACCGCAGTTTTTCAACTCCGAATGACCAATCACCATGGAAACGTCCAAGGAATCAAGGTCACGTTTCTCTTGTATTTTTCAGAGAATAGTAAACTTTTCAAAACTTTTACTGCTGAAACGCGATCTAATTGTGTCAGTATTGTGATGCAAGTTGGTGATATTTGTGCTCCAGACTCATGTGAAGATGAATTGACTGACTAAGGCCCCAGCCGAGTTACAAAAGCCTTTTGTATTACATTACCTTTATAGGTTACTGTAGCTGAGACTTCTATTGTGCTGTCTACAAACTAGGGGATTAGGGACTGCAACAGCATGAAAAGGCCTCTTCAAACCCTTCCGTGATACACAATAGACTAAAAATGACACAAACACTGAATTGTCTTGCTTTAGAGAGACAGAATTTGCTCTCTGATGGTACTCCAGTAATCTCTCATTTTTTATTTGACCAGAGCAGAGGACTTGACTTTTTGTCGAGAATTCGCTTAAAAATTTGAATCTAGGTTTTCAAAACACATTTATTGCTTGTATCTGATGTGGGAATTTAAGATGTCGAAAGGGTTCTTTTGGAGAAAAAAAAATCTACAAAGACGCTAAAACTTGTTCTTTAAAAAACAGGGACTGAATGTCACTTAATCTTACTGAAAAAAGAACTTCAAAAATAATAGAGAAAAATGCTAACGAAGACTTTCGTCATTTTGGAACATAAAGATAATATATTCTGTGCAAGCAAAATAAAAAAATTTTCTTTCGAAAATATATGTCTTTAGCCTCAGTTTTTTTTATTTGAAACGTCCAAATATAATCTAGCTTAATTTTGGAATAATAAAGTGCTGAAACAACGGAAAATGTTGGTTTACAGTTTGTAGTGGAAAAACTAGGGAGCAATAAATTAACCATAGAATCATTGTAAAGCTAAAATTAGACACAAGGAAGATAGATAACACATTTTCAATACTACTGATATCACCATCACGGTGTTTCAGACGAACACAACGGACAACAACTAATTTTCTGTTTTTTCCTACGGAAATATGGGGATTGTTTTTGTGTTGCAAAATTTAAAACGAAGAAAATTTTCTGTAAAGACTTATCAGTTACCAAGACGAATTTTTTAATAGCAAAACACAATGTGTCGGATAATGTGTAAATGTGCTTACTAGCTTCATAGCATGTATTATGCCAGGCTCATATGAAATGATAGGGAAGTTTGTTAAAAATGAAGAGAAATCGTACCTCGGATTATGCTGAACGATTCTTGTAGAAATATCAAAGGGAAACCAGTTTCGTGTCATAAAGTTGTGACTGGCATTTTTGTTTTTGCATGAATACTAATGAATATCACTTTAATATTGCAATATTTAGAGTATGATGTGAGTTGCAAAATGAGCCTTGGAACAAAGGTCGCTATCATATCCATAATGAAAGATTCCACTCACAAAGCGCACTATGAAAAAGTCTACGCCTCAGTAATTCACTAATTGATATAGAATAACTAGGCTTCTTGAAAGAAATACACAAAGAAGAATGAACTAAATTTATTCACAAAAATTTAAAAGTCAACATGAAAACGCGAAATCAGTCGTATTCCGCATAGCGTTTGTACGATAAATTAACATGATTACTCTATTCTCATTATAACGGAGACTCGGTTTAAAAAATACGAGCGGAACTCTGTTTTTTTTGTACTTAGAAGCGGTCTGTATGAATGCAACCATTGGATCTGATCACTCCTGCGAAGCACACCGAATGCTTTGTTTTTCAAAAAATGGTTACAATTGCTAATTTAAGTCACTTTATTATCACTTCGCTCAGGTAACAGCTGGGCTTGTAACAAATATAGTGCCTACGATTTCAGACAATAGTGTTTTTAATTCTCTCATTGGACAATGAAATAAAAAAGAAAAACTAAAGAATCAACGCAATAGAATGGAAGCGGAGATATATATATTTATTCATAGTCAGTCAGCACACACCAGACAACACAAAACAGGTGCCGGAAGTTAATTTCTGAAAACAACAGTGAGATTCATAAAATCCTTTTTTAATTACATTTTTAGCTAAGCTTCTAGATTTCTCAAATTTTAAGTGGTTTCTTATCTTAAACTATTCCACTTTCTATTCTATAACGTGTAGCCGGGGAGGTAAAAAAAAAAAAAAGAACTAAGATGAAATAAAAAGATTGAAAGATAGTGAATAGTTATTACAAAACGAGACACATGCACATAAAAAATATATTTTTCTGACTTGACTGGTTTAATTTAAAAGTGTTGCACTGGGCTCCCACAAAATTTTAATAAAGAAATTCGTTTCTTTTTACTTTAAATGAAACCTTTTTAATTCAGTTTTTGTTTTCGCAAAAGGTCATTCGTCACCATCGCTTAAGAAAACCGTTATCAATAAAGACTTATCAGTTATCATAAATGAGAACAATATATACCTCAAAGATTATTCTAAAGGCCTGCATAATCATTCATAAATTTAAAATATTACAGTTAAAGAGAATTGTTTAAAAACACCGCAATGTTCTATTATATATCTCACGTAGCAAACCATTATATTATATTTGCTTTTCTAAAAAAAAACAATTCACTGTCAAGTATCATAGCCTTTTTTCATAGGGCTTAAGCTTTCGATAGCGAAAGAAGGATCTGTGGACCTGGCACGTTTCGCAGACCCAGGAAATAGAGGAAAGGACTAGCGATCTCATCCCATAAAACTTACAAGTTATGGAAACGTGAGCAAGGAAGATAACTTCACCTGCCTTTATCAGGTGGTTATCCCTTCTCTTTGCCTTAAGTGCCAGTCGGCACAGAGAGGATTGATGGAGTGTCACACATACCGGCCTCTCCCCCCTCTGACAAAAACCAAAACCAAAAAATGCGCCCGCGTTCCTTGGTCTGCGGTATGTTATGAAAACCAAAGAAATACACACGTTAAAACGAAGTCAAAATCTCTTCATATATTAGGCCACTTAAAAAATATATACAGGTTTATCATCAAACTTTTCCTAAAATTCAGTGAGGGAGGGTGCTCTATTTTTTTTTTCACCATCATGTTTACTCGAGTGAACAAACTCAAAGCGACATCGTACCAATGGCTTTTCTGACCCGCCCTCTATTCGGAGAAAAGCCCTGGGTATGGGCATGAGAGAACTCGAAGCGATCGCTCGTGGCCGTGAACAAAGAGGAGATTTCTAAGAGGGATCTTGATTGGTTAAACGAGCCTGACACATTTCATTCGCAACAACTTAATGAACTCATGCGAAAAAAGAACTCAAATATCGTCATATGCCGCCGAACGAATTGTTTATGTTTCGCAACAAGAAAAACAAATTACGGGATATCATTCTAGGTTAATGGGGGCTAAGACAGAGTTGTGTGGGTATTACTTTATCGTTCATATCTACCAAAAATAACAACGAACAGCCTAGACAGCTGTGCGCCCTTGTTAGCACTTGTCAGCGTTGCATTGAAGAGCGTTTTATTAAAAACAAGAGGCTCTTTAAGCCTTTACTCGTGGTACGCGTGGGACCGGGGACAAATCCCAAATATGGCAGTCACTGGACCGAATCGCTAATCTCGACATCAAGAAAAAAGAAAAAAGAAAAAGAAATGGAACCCAAATGTTGACTCGTGGTACCACAAGTAATAAACGCCATTTCTTCTTTTAATTTTAGTGAAAAAAGAGATTGTGGATTTGATGCTTAAAAGTCCAGAAAAGTTACAAAAGCAGGTAAGTCTGTTTAATATATCAGATTTGACATAACTTAATACTGCTGTCCTTTCAATAGTTTGTGAGAGGGGGAAAAGTTGACAGTGGGTGGGAGTCACTTGTAAAGTTAGTGTTACAATAGCCACATGTTCATTTTAGAATTAGTTGAATGTATCATTTGCTTGGGAATTAAAGACATACATTTATGGGCTACTCTTGTGAGATGAGAATATGTTCACTTGGCAAAACGTTGAAACAGTTAGCATAATATACAAATATTGCAATATATTTTTGACAAAATATGTTTATGATTTTTATTTATGTTTTTGATATCAATACAGATGTTGTTTTTTAAATGATTGTATTGATACAAACAGGACACATTTTTAGATTTTTTATCATTACAGTAAATATGAAAAGTATTAAAGTTAGGTGAGCATTTGTAACACTCGTTCAAAAAGCATCTAGTAATCATAAAAGTTTAGTAGTCAGTGAAAAAAGGTGTTATTTATTTTTTCATAATGTATATTTTTACTTTTCAAGATCATATACCTTATGCAAAAATGTTGGCATTTGTAATATTCTTTTGTCTACATTCAAATTAGCCCTACTAGCCCCGTCCTTGAGTTAAACTTTCAAAAGAATATCTTACCACAAACAAGGCTAGTAGGGCTAATTTGAATGCAGACAAAAGGATATTAACCCTTTCAATCCCAGTTGTATTGTTAAATTCCAACAACTTGAGCCCATACTTTTCACTGAACAAATTTGAGAGAATTTTACTTATGATCTTCAGTAGTTTGCTTTGTTTCATCAAATTTCATTTTCTTATTACCAAATGCCTTATTTTGTATACATGTGTTATGTTTAGGAGAAGTTGGGTGTTGCTAAGTGACTGGTACTGAAAGGGTTAAAACTGCTGCCGCCGTTTTTGCATATGGTCTATTGTTACTTTCCTTTACTAGGGAGTGTCAGTGTTGAAACCCAGTTCAGATTAATCAAGGTATAATCTTTCAGGCATGTCTTACTAAAATACTTGTCAACTTTTTATTCATACCATTTTCAGTTGAGTGAAGCAATCAGTGTGATTGGTCGTGAAGATTTTCCTGACAAATGGCCTGATCTACTTCCAGTAAGTTCTCTAGATAAGAAATGAAAATATTTAAAAAGAAATATGCACTGATTCACTGCATAAACTAAAGACAAAAAAATGTATATGTGTTTCAAATGCTTAGTTACAGGTAGTTAATATGTATTTTAGTGTGTAATCTGGGGTTGCTATTTTTTCTTATATGGTCAGCATATGGCTAACCGTTGTCTGGTTAGCCTAGTTGGTAAAGTGCCAGTCTATCGTGCGGGAGGCTTGGGTTCAATCCCTGGCCGGACCAACACTCAGGGTCTTAAAATAATTGAGGAGAAGGCGCTGCCTTTGCCCTATCATCTGCAAATGGTTAGACCCTTGCATCTTCTCAGAGAAGGACGTTAAACTGTAGGTCCAGTCTCTCGACACTCTATCAGGGGACTTAAAAGAACCTATACACTTGTCGAAAAGAGCAGGGTACTGATCCCAGTGTTGTGGTCTGTCTTGTTCACTGAGGGTAGTTACGGTTGTTAATATATGTGAGCTGCTGTTGCAAACTATCTAGTAAGTAACCCTCAAACGTTTAAAAAAAAAACTGTATTTATTTGTAAAGCACTTATAGCTTAAGATTAGATGCTATATAAAAATTTATTATTATTATTTTTTTTTTTTTTATATGATTCTTACTCTTGTTTTAGAGCATGGTTGAGAAATTTAAGAGTGGTGACTTTCACCTGATCAATGGAGTTTTACAAACAGCACATTCTATTTTCAAAAGGTAATCAGAACTTGTTCCCTGATAACCCCAGTTCCAAGTCAAAAAATGTGATTTTTTTAAGTGGTTTAACATTGCTGATAATAGAAAGATTGAGGATATTAAGGATCCACATATTTTTGCATATATACCAGGTGGCCCAAAAAAAAAGTATTCCCCATTGATTCAGGCTAGATAAAAAAGAAAAGAGTTCTTACTCTTAAACAACTGACATTTTATTTAGTATTGTATAACTTAAATTTTGGTATATACCATGTGCATTTTAAGGCAGTATTGACTGAGGTAACAGCATTCAAAGTTAGTTAACGTTTCTGAAAATGTTGAGAATGAGCAAAAAACCTACTATTAAATGTTAATACCACAATAAACTGTACATAGGCACACTGCTGTCGAAAAGTACATATGTTCATTTTTCAGATAAAAATGTTCGTCATTGGGAAATGCATGTTCGGCAGTAAGTTTGCACTTTCTTGCCTGCGTGACCATGCAGTCTAAGGAATTGTATCGTGCCCAGTCAGCACGAATTTGCACAAAATAATAAGAACAATAATTGTCAAGTTTTACTCTACAGCATCTGCTGGGAGCTAACCTGCGATGGATTAGTGTCCCATCCAGGGGGAGTCAAAGACTCTCATCTGCTTAACACTACAATACTACAGAAACGGGAGATAAGCGCCTGCTCCATGGGCCACTAGGCTTGTAAAGGATTTGGCTTTACTCTACAAAAATTTATATCAAGCCATATCATTTGTTAACTGTTGAAGTAGAGTTGTTAAGGTTAAAATCAGTGAATGTGTGATACAGTCCATGTGTCATAACTCATTAATGACCTCGCTTGTCATATGAGTTCCTGTGGCTCAGTGGTAGAGCATCCAACTAGTGTATGAAAGGTCATGGGTTCAGTTTCCATCTGGAGCTTTTTTTTTCCGAGTTCTTTGTTTCCACATAATTGTTTATATCTGTTATTTATTTACTGATCACCATTTATTACTTCTAATTATACTTTTAGATACAGACATGAATTTAAGTCCCAGGAGTTGTGGCTTGAAATCAAAGTTGTTTTGGAGAAGTTTGCAGAACCATTTACTGCTCTTTTCAAGGTAAATCTTAGCAGAACTTGGATTTTTACTTGAAAAAGTTAATATTAAACCATCTACAGAAAATGTCTATCATATATGGCAAATTAAGCTTGATGTGGAAATTGAGTTGACTCCATTGTTTTCAAGTTTAACCATATTTTTAATCAATTTATAATTTAACACTTACTGTGACAGATGGTTTCAGTACAAGATCTTGCTAATGACATTTACATGAATTTAAAAAGAGTGGCTTCCCATATTTTTTCCGAACTTAAAACTGTTACTTCCCTTTGTAAGGCATCACCTCAAACCCATAAATACACCCATAGGGGACCAACTCATATCTACAATTACCCCATAGTGCTTCACCTCAAACCCATAAATACACCCATAGGGGACCAACTCATATCTACAATTACCCCATAGTGCTTCACCTCAAACAGTCTATAGATACCTAATAGGGGACCAAGTCAAAACTATAACTACCTCATGGGGAATCACCTCAAATCCATAAATATCCCTTAGAGCACTAGTTACCTCAAAACTCTAACTAACCCCGAAGGGGCACCAACTGAAATGTACAATATACTTGTAGTGCACCACCTCAGGCTGCCATACTTAATTCTTCATCATTATCATCCAATTTTGATCTGGGTTTATCCCCGTAAACAGGGGTGGCTGGATTTACTCCACTTTGGCAGCAATCTCTCCAACTCCCACTCTCCATCTCGCTCAATTCAAGGCATCTTCCCTCTCCAAACCAACACTCTTGCTCTCCCTTTCCACTTGCGTCTTCCACGTCTTCCTTGGTTGTCCTCGCCTCCTCTTGCCCTTCACTTCAAACTCTAATGCTTTTCTCAAAACATGCCCATCATCCCTCCCCAACACATGCCCGTACCATCTCACTCCATTCACCTTTGCCATCTGAACCACCGTCTCCTTCAATCCCAACATCTCCATTAGGTCCTCTATCCTCTTTTTCTCCATCTGTTTAGCACCACACATTGCTCTCACCTTAATTGTTTTTCCAAGCAGATAGATACTTACCAGCGGCCAGTTATCATTTTTGTTTTTTCTGGTTTCTAGAATATAATGGATGCAGCCAACAAGTCTACAGGAGATGTGAAACAACTCAAAGTGATTTTTGGATCCATCCTCATGATTTGTAAAATATTCTACAGTTTAAACTTTCAGGTTAAACAAGTTTATTGATAACAATCTTTTTATTATTGATTTGTCAGCTTTATCTTTACTCTTGATGACAATATAAAATTTTATTGAACCATTGATTGTTTGGAAAACTTATAATAACAAAAGTAGGTATTGCAAATGTTAAGTGATTTATTGATCCAAAAATGTTATTTTTATCTGTTTTCACTGCCTCAACCATCTTTGTCGCTACTGCTGTCAATATTTACTTCAGGAAATACTTTGAACAGTCACTAAGCTTCCAAGTTTGCTGGCTCTCTGGCTATAACATATTGCTAAACACTTACCCACTTACATATATTCTTTTGGGCAAACAGTTTCAATATAAATAAAATAACGAGAAGATTAATCATTTTTAAACTTGTATATTTCGGCCTTTATCCAAAGGCCATCAACAGCAAATGACAATGGTATAAGGAATAATTAATTACGCATGTAATTTAGTTTAGAAGACTCAAGGGAATTGATTGGTTTTGTTCATTCAACGTTGGTTT
>JAOBBB020132502.1:0-12776 GCA_025331005.2 Zoanthus gigantus
CACCAAATGTCATATTTTGTATGTGTTATATAAGGAGAAATTAGTTGTTGATAACTGACTGGCACTGAAAGGGTTAACAAGCACCTGGGCCAAGGTGTTTGAAAGGTGTTTTATTGAACCCAGCTAAATTTAAAATACCAGTAAAAATTTTCGTCTGTGGTGATATTTTTTAATAAAAACGTTTTAGTCTGACTGGTAATAAACACAAACCCATGAGTTTACTGTACATATTTACTGTGTTGGTTAACTTTGTGCAACTGGAACAACTGGGCCTCAGGGACACAGGTTATAATAATAATAATAATAATAACCTTATTGAGATCTATATTGCAAATGTTCTAATGAACAATTGAATTACGTTGTCATTAGAATATAATATAACTATAACTACAAATATAAAAATATAAAAATAAAAAAAATAAAAATATATAAATATATAAATAATTATATAAATATATAAATATAGAAGTCTGTTCCTGTAATGTTCAGTACGACATTTAACCAGAGGGAACTGTCTATTGGATCTTAAGTTGTAGCTTTGTGGTACTTGTTCTGGGAATAAGTCAAAAAGTTTGCTCTTTTCTGTAGACACATCTTTGAAAAAGTTCTTGCATAGAGTGTCTCTTCTTGTCGAAAGGGGAACAAGGCCAGTTTTACCAAGTGAATCTGCGTAGTTTTGATGTGGGTAAATGATGTATAGTGCTCTGTTTTGAATTTTCTCAATTGCGTCACTGAGATACATGGGTAAACAAGTGTGCCATACAGGGCAACCGTATTCAAATATTGGTCTAATAAAAGAACAATAGACCTTACATAAATGACTCGGTCTAAAGCCTGTTCTTTTCAGGATTCGTAAGACATATAATCGTTTGGAAGCTTTTGCAGTTATTTTGTCAACGTGCAAGTTCCAAGTAAGGTTTGAAGTAAACCAGACCCCCAAGAGTTTGAATGATTCAGTTGTTTCTATCTCTTTTCCATTAATATGTAATGGGTCAATTGATACCGATTGTTTCAAGAAATTAATTCTAAGTTCTTTTGTCTTCTTTATGTTAATCCTCATGTTGTTAGCAGATGTCCAGGAAGTAAGTTCATTTAGTTGATTTTCGATAGTGGAGTTAGAGTTCTTGTTATAGGTTCGTATATTGTGCAGTCGTCAACGTATTTGACAATCGGATGCATTTCGTTGCTAACTTTCGCAGTGAGGTCATTAATCATGCACAGGACCAAGTTTGGTGCCTTGTGGTACACCAGCGGATTTAGGTAGCCAATCAGAGAAACAGTTTGTAAGCTTGACACGTTGTTTGCGATCTCGCAGGAAATCAGCTATTCAATTCAAGAGTAAAGGATGGACATCAAGGTCTTCAAGTTCACGAAGAATTGTGTTGTGGTCAACACGGTCAAAAGCCTTTGAAAAGTCTTTCATGCAAGATCT
Source organism: Zoanthus gigantus (assembly GCA_025331005.2). Lineage (NCBI taxonomy): Eukaryota > Metazoa > Cnidaria > Anthozoa > Zoantharia > Zoanthidae > Zoanthus > Zoanthus gigantus. The sequence continues at coordinate 1,433 of JAOBBB020132502.1, forward strand.
AACAATGCTACCAGGTGAATCAGTTGCTTTTAACCAATTGTTCACGAGTCTTATAAGAGCATGGGTGGTAGAAGAGTTTCAGTTTATGCAGCCATATTGGTTAGGATCAAGGCGTTCAGATATATAGGGCCACAATCAGGTACAGATATAGTTTTCAAGGATTTTGCTGAGAACTGTTGTCAGAGATATTGGGCGTAAATAATCTTCTGCTGACCTGACACTTTTGGTTTTAGTGAGTGGTATGACATCTGCACATTTCCACAATGCTGGTATCGAACCTTCTTGGACGGAGGTATTGAAAATGTGGCATATCAGTTCGCTCAAGGCATAACAGTTATTTTTTAGTAGCCAGTTCGGGATGTTATCTGGACCACTAGATTTGTTGACATTAATGGTTGAAAGTGCTTTCTGAACGCTGGACACTGAGATGTAGAACTTATTAGGAATTTCCTCCACAGGGATAGGCAGTTGGTATGCATTTTTGCTGGAAAAGTTTTAAAACAATAACTGTAATTAGTTTTCAAAGGAAAAAAAGATAGCATAACGATAGGTTCATTGACTAACGTCCGAAACGTCAGTAAGTATTCTCTCGTTTTTACGGTGTAGAATTTACATTTTTATTACTAAATTGTTTCTTTAGAAACCCCGACGCAGCTTAAACTAGTTTATCGCTAGTTAGTTTTCTGTTTTGTTTTATTTAAATATTTTAATGAAAAAATTATAAAATTCTTTTTTTAATAAAATAAATTTAAAAATAAAAAAAAAGGTCACTTGCTACGTTGGAGAAGGCCTGGTTGATGAAGTTAGCCAGTGCAGGTCCACATAAAATTGCTACGATGATGGAACTAATACCATGTGGGAGTCGATTAGGTTTCAAAAGTATATCCAAAAGGTTTCAAAGTCAGATTTCTTAAGGTATGATAAGGGGGTGTGTTTTAAATGATTTGCAATATATATACAAACACCACCACCACGTCTATCAAAGGGCCTGCTGTCTTTTCTGTAAACTGAATATTGCGGTAATACTTGAGGAGAGCAATGTTTTAGTGACTGTTGCAATATCAGGATTTAACGAATGGATAGTAGTAGAGAATTCTTCTGTTTTGTTTACGAGAGATCTTGTGTTGCTCAAAAATACTTTTGGAAATCCATGAAAACTTTGTCGGGTGGTCTTCATGCTAGAGGTGTTACTATGAATATTTAATAAGTTGTGTAGATTAGCGGGTTTCACTGTGGTAGTAGAAGTTGTAGTTCCTAATTCCAAATTGGGATTCGTGTATATAATCCTGTGGTTATTGTTACGTGACGATTTTTACCACCGCGACAACCTCTTCTAGGAGCAAGAAAGTTAAGAGATTTCAAGTTTTCCCAAACACATCTTGGTAGCAGCAAGTTCGGTAGAGCGAGGTTTGGTTGACTTGTCGATTTCCAACAGTTTCTTAGAGAAATTAGGATGTTTCTCGAATAAAGCATCGTAAACTGATTTAGTAGAGTTACTTGCAAAGGTTTAAAAGGAAAATAGTTTGTTAAAATTGGACCAAAGTCGAATTTTAGTCGGAGCTAAGAAACTAAGCAGCTACAAGAGCGCTAATATGCTAATATCCAATGAAGATGAAAATTCTGAAGATAATGAAGCTGACGAGTACAGCACCTCACATAGATTTAATGCAGTCGATCTTTCCATTAAAATGATCATAAGAACGCCGAGGCTGAAATAAGAATACAATTATTTTACCAAGAGCAACTGAAAATGAAGAAAGGTATGTGAATATTCAGTTTGTTCACAAAGATATTTAAGCACATGTATAGTACCTTACATGATAGATTTTACACAGTCAAAACTGATCTTCCTTGTCTTAGAACAGTTAAAATACACTTCCTGGTGACAGATAATAAGAACACTTTCTGCCTCAGCTCAAAAAATAGCATTTTCTTATAAATTGAAGAACTTATATACAGCGTAGGAGGAGAAGACGGAGAAGAATGAAGCATACGTAAATATATAAGTATATATATATAAATGTAAAGTTTATATCTGCCTTGGCATAGAGTGCTCAATGCTGTGGTAGCAGAGCTAAATATACAAAAATGAAAAAATCAAAGATGACGCATCGATTCACTGTATATATATATAGTGCTTATTCAATACTTTACAAGATTCAGAAGTGAATACACGATTCAACAGTTGAGGGTGTTAGATAGTCAAAACTTTTAGCTGGCCAAAAGCCTATAAATTGGGGAGACCATCTTACCACTCTAAAGTAGACGGACGCCTTTCACATGACAGGCGCACACACACAAACAGATATGTCTTCGAGGGCCTATGTTAACTGATGTCCTTATCCGTCGGACAAATAACACGAAAACACCAATCTTATTCACAGTCACTGAAGCAGACAGACCACGGAAGGATGAAAACTTGAGTTAGCTTAGGCGGAAAAAGGTCGCACAAATATTCAAATCTCAGCAGAGCCGAGGATCAAACTTGGGATTTTGTGGTCGGAAGGCCACTACCAACTGCGCCAAACATACCGTGGCCTTAGTACACAATTTACCTGCACTCTACATACTTGATTATCACTAACACACAATTGTTATCTATGATAAATTTCTTAACATCGTGATCAAAACCGCGCCAAGTATAAGTTTATTATTGGGGTCACCACTTGCACCTGTTCTTGCCAACCTGTTTATGGGGCACTATGATAAATTGATAGTAATAATAGTATGAAGGCTCATCTGTACTGGTTGAACGAATATATTTCAAATACAATTTAAACTTTAGAAAAAAAAATTATGTACTGTGTTTTTTAAAGTTTAAATTGCTTTTTAAATATTTATAAATTGATGATTATCAATTAAGTCAAGTCGCACATCCAAACATTTCGCTTTCAAGACCTGCTAACTCTTCTGGTTTCGATGCGAGACGACCCCTTTCGACTGCTTTCTCAAACTCTAGATTTGCCGGTATCATATGTTCTCTCGATTTCTCCTTGTTAACGAAACTCCAAATTTTGGGACATTTACGAAAATTGTTCTTGTAGTGACGAAAACTATTTCATTCTTGATCAAGAATGAAAGGTCATGACCTTGCAAAAACCATATATCACTTTTACAACAACAACAACAAAACGTAAAACGTAATTGCCGTTTATTATATATTCTGTGGTCCGGCAGGATATATGTGATCCGACTCCCAGTTAAGGCCGCCCGAAAACAAATGATTTTCCCGATCGATAGAAGAGATAAAAAGCTTACTAACAGTTCCACTTCTCCAACACGTCGCGAAAAATGAGTGCGTTGAGAAAAACAAAATAATTGTTGATACGATGATGAGACAGTTCTGATTCAGCTCCGATGGCGCCGATAACTATAAGGCGTTGATGGACTAAAATCAATGAATGAATGAATGAGGTTGGCAGGTCTGGCTTTCACTTCCTGGCCCTACCAGAACTATGTATAAACGTGAAAAAGCCCTAACCGGTAACCTGCTACTCTCGTCTGTTCCTCCACAATTATTTCTCTATTCTCCCCTTCTCGTAACCTCCTTTTCGTCTTTATCCATTTATATGAATTCCAGGAAGCCAAGGTAAAGTTCAAGGCCTCTCTAAGGCCGGATTCTATTTGGAGTGCGATTTATTTATAAGATATGAAGAATTCTGAAATGACTGGGAAATTTTTTTTAATGAAACAAAGGTGGTCGTCAATGGAGAAAAAATCAAAGGAAATGAAAAAGAAAGGACGATGAATTAACTTTTGTAATAAGCAATGTGAGGCGATAGCAGTCATTTAGGATTTAAAAACTGTCTTAAACAAGCTATTTTAAATATCAAATTTATTCAAATGTGTTTAGAAGCGGATGCCTCCGTCAAAACAGTGATTTGTAGACGTAGTGAAAATAACCCATAACTTTTTTATTTTAAGGTTATTTTTGGCTCTATAGTTAGGCCGTACATGAAAACACTGACTTTGAGGCAAACTTAAGTTAAATTTTAAATTATTTTGCTTTTTGTTTAGCCCCAGCGGCAATAGAATTCCTGGACAGGTTCAAAGTCCGAGAATTCACATCCATTATTACTAGTACAAAACCCCAAACTACAAAATCCATTTTTTAAAAACGTTTTTGACACTCTGCTCAAAGAGGAAATTTTACAGGTAAACTGAAATATTATCTGTTTTATGGAAAGAAGAGAAAATTCTCCGCCTTTGCAAAATATTTACAACAATGTTTACTGACTACCCAGTATCGTGATACGCGAAACTCAAGTCTAAACACATTTTAATAAGGTTTCATTTTTAAAACACACATCAAATTCGGGTAATTTATTAAGAATTTTCTATGGTTGAAATTGTATCCATTGCTCCCAATTTTACAGCATTCTTAAAACTCAAATGCGTATACATAAAAAGCTGATACATGTAAACTGCGGTTCACAGTCACACAAATTCCTTCATTCAAATGACTGGTTTCCATTCAAAGGTTTATATCGACGGCATATTATGCTATAAGGCATAACTAACAATATTTATTCATGATTAACAATACAGTACACATACCTTTTTTGAACGCAAAACCGAGAGGGCCAGAAATCATGAGGAGATTTTTTTAATACACTGTAAGGAAGTAAGCGTGGATTCATGGACTGAAGTTAGATATTAAAAACCAAGCGGAAGTTAAACGTCATGCCCGAGCGGACAGCACTATCAGTCACCAGACATTTTTCTACTCAAAACAAAAGAATCAGCCAATAAGTCACGTGCTCAAGCAAGGTGGTCTGACGTTTGTTTGTTTTGTTGCCTGGAGGACTGGGGTTGGCCGGTGGTAAGAAATCAGGCAATTTTCACTGGGTTGCAAGTGGCAAAATTTGATTTGGTACGGTTTTCGCGCCAGCACCATATCATTGCAGTAACGTACTATATCATTTTTATCGAAATTTGTATGTTGCAAGATGCCGGCATTCTTTACAATTGTATTCGATCGAAGACCTATGACTTAACGCAATATATCTATAAATAAAAATACGTGACTGCATATGTTAAAATATGTCGCTGTCTTGGATAAAGACATGCAGTAAAAGTCGCTGTGCGACGGCGCTGCGAAACAAGTTTCAGCAGGTGTTGCGCCGTTCACATCAAGGATTTTCCATGATGAACAAACATATTTCTTTTTACGAAATAAAAAATTTATTCGATTAAATTATAAGCGTTAATGGCTTCATTAAAAAAAGTTATATACAACGTTATAAAACTTAACAAAACAAAGAAAACTACAAATAAATAGAGGATATCACATGGCTGTGCGGAGATACGGATTTTATCTTCGAGTGTTGATAGTATCTCTTACGAGTGAGCGAAGCGAACGAGTTAGAAATGTTTTCAACATAAAAATATCAAATCCGTATCTCCAAGCGGCCATGTAATTTTCTTTTCACAGTCAAGCGAAATTAAATAAAAAGCAAAAATTATAAGCATAAGTATTTACTGTTCCTGTCTTCAAAAATATGAAGGTAAATAATGGCTACTAAACTTGCTGAAACGGCAATGAACAAGACTGTAATAATTATTCATAAACCTTTTATATTTTTTTTAAAAACTGTGTTAGCTCTCTATCAGTAACATCCACGAGTATGGAAGGCATTTTTGTGTTTGTTTTTTCCATTTTACAACGTTAACCAGAGGTATGAACAGCTTTTTAAAATTTTTTGCTCGGGTCAAAAACACAAACGACTTAAAGCACCGCGCGCGCAGATCATTGAAAACCGCGCGAAAATGTCAAAAGCTGATTGGTTCAAAAATGATATCACACATATGGTATCGCCACTGGGGAGAGTGGGGATACCATTTTTCTCATCTTGCTACCATTCGGTATATCATATTATACAATGTCATATCTTAAGTTTCACGATTTTTCACTCATATTTACATAACATTCTAACAACACAAATCAAGTTTGGTAGTTTTCTTCAAATGGATCTACTCCGCAACTGTGAAGGATGTGGTCTGGTAAGATCAACACTATGACTGCAGCCGCAACTTGATTGTATTCATTATGTCCTAAAATTGTATCTTCTTGATCAGGGAAGTGTGTTGCCGCTAACAGTAACGCTATATCTTCGGGTTCAGTACGTGGTGTCTGCCGCCGAGTCGTTGAAATTGAAAACAAAACTGGAATAAGGAAGTTTTCACTGTATTTAGAATAATACGACATAATGAAAGATGATGTCTGTTGGCCATGCAACACGTTTGAACTGTCATAAAGGACTAGTAATCTATTGTAATGACGTTAGTGATCCCAAAGGGACATCTTTGCCACCAGTCTCCAAGTCTGCTGTATTATCGTCCACCTCTTCGTCCCCTTCGCCTTCAGAATATAAAGCTTCCATAATATTTGGGGTAACAACTACGTACTTTCCATTAACTGCTCATGGTAATTTTCGGCTATAAGTTCTTTATATAAATCAATCAGCGTTTGCTGGTTTTCAGAGGAATTTTCCACTGGAGTTTCTAGTCCACCTTGAATGATTGAGGTTTGGGGATCTCCGATATTTTGTGTCACTAACCTTTACTTGAACAGTAGCACCATGTTGAATGATACATCTTGTAAACTTTGTCCTTTCCCGTGGTAGCTGTCCAGCTACGACTGGTGTAAGCCGACTAACAGGTTTTATTTATATTGCAGCAACTGCGTGAGCGGTCGTGCTCACGGTTATTTTCCTCGTGAATTGTGTCAAGCTAGGATTTCACTGCTCTTTATAGACGTAACGTGGAAACTGCGTAGTCACGTGCATGGGAATGCAAAATTTAAAATGAGCGAAGAATCCACATTTCATGTAAATTTTAAAAACGACAAACAATTTTCCACTGAGTACGCGGGTCTTCACTATCGCCCGTTACAAGCAATGCTTCAAAAGAAAATGTTTTTTGTTATTAAGAACAAATTTAGAACAATCTGAGATTAAAATAAAACTGTTAAGAAAAAAGAATAACTGTGGCAAAACACTATCTTTTCACGAAAAAAAATATATTTGAAGATACCGTTTGTCTAAAACCACCAGAAAAACAGAGCATACAAGAGCACTTAAGGACAATAAAGTTGAGTTTAAAATATATGTCAAAAAAATTACTACCGTTTTAACACTAAATATGTTTCGGCACGTCTCTTGGCCTTGCCATCGTCACTAGTGAACTACAAAATATATCTTATATGGCAGTTAAGAACAAAATAAGAACATTTTGAGTCTCAAATTGCTGGGAAAAAAAGGACATTGAGCCTGAACAAAACTTTACTGATTATTAATATTAATAACAAAGCAAATATATGTAATAAATGTATGCAATTAACAACCTGCTGAAGGAAAGAACACACTACTGACAAGAATGTTCATCGTAAGACAAACTACAAACGTTGTAGTATTGCATTTACCAACAATATAATTACAATATTATGTTAAACGATCGCGCGGAGTGGTTCTTGTTGATTATGTTGAGGAGTTATGCTGAGAATTCTTTATAAAAACGCTCATTACACTTTTTACTACAGTTCAAATTCTGGTTTTATTTAGTCTCATTTTGTACAAGGTTCTATACATTTACAGTATCATTTCGTTTTTGAATTACTAAAAAGGCGAAATTATGGTTCAACTAAGCTGAGCAAGGCGTATTTGGGGGTTTCCTTTATGTAAAGAAAGAAACTTCAAGTTTTCCTCCTTTTCACGTAGCTTGTCGAGCGACAAAATACGGTATTGATCACCAAATATTCAGAGTTTGGCCGTGACAAAGATAACGAGCTAGAAAAGATTGCATGTCAATTAAACAGGAGCCTTAAAGTAATTCTATTCTACTCTTAATCTTGTCTAGTAACATTACTTTTATTTAAATTCAACAATTCATTAACTGACTCACTATGAATTAGATTCCGACATTTAAGTGTCGTCTACACAAGCAATTTTTCCTTGCCAAGGATTGAAGGAACAGCCGAGTATGCTAGCTTTTTCTTGACGAGGAAAAATTGTCAAATCTGAAATTTGCTCGTGTAGATGGATAACAAGAAAAATGTGGCAAGCATTTTATTCATTTTGTACACCGAAACTTGACAAGGAAACATCACTCATGTATGGTGGCCCAGGAGTGCCATTCATTAATTTTTTTTGTTTGTGATTATTTGTTTTAATTATTATTTTAATTATTTTTTTAAATTTTTTTAAAATTGTATAATTGTTTTTATGTGCGAATTGATTTAAGACGAAATCAAATTGTGTTTGAAAGAAATAAAAAGCCAAATCATTTTCCCTTTAAAAGTAAATTGAAAATAAAAGATAATGATTTTGTTTTAAAGTTTAAAAATCAAAAATAAAATGGAATTGTTCGTGGCCCAAGAGTGTCACCATGGCCGATGGGTGTCACCCGTCCCCCGGTAAGAAACTGTTTGATTTGTGACCTCGAGAGCCTGGGACAGGGTTTTGATGGCCTTCCAAAATGGCGGATTCGGCTACATAGAAGAGCGATAGAAAGTCATGTCGAAAAGGAGTGCGTCGGATATAGTTGGGTGACATGCCTACACGGCTTCACTTTTTTACATCATTTATATAATTGTGGTTTACTTCCATACTTTGTTTTTCTTTGCGTAGTGTTTAAAGTTTTGTCTTTGAGGGAGTGTGCTCGTTCGTACGATATAAATAATTGGCTTTTGTGGGAAGATCTACGGTTGGTTTTCGATTAAATACCAGCCGGTTCTTAGACAGTATTTGTTTTATATTTGGTATCGCTGGATTAAATTCTGTTACGAAAGGCAGTATTTTTTCTTATTTTTTGGTTTTCGTTTTTAATGCTGCACTTCTACTTTCAAATTTAACTTCTGCAAGGGTTTTCTTAATTCGGGTTTTTGTATATCCTCGTTCTAAGAGGCGTTTTTTGAAGTTTTCGATTTGGTTTAGAAATTTACTTTCATTTATGATTTAAGTTTTCCGTAGGAGCCTAATCGCTTCGCCTTTTACAAAGCCTTTCTTAACTCCTGGTGGATGGCAAGATTTGAAGTGCGTATATTCTTGGAATTTTTCGGTTGGTTTGAAGTGTGTGGACACATCTAAAATGCACATCATGACATCGTCAAACCGTTTTGCCTTTGTAAATAGTTATGTCTAAAAAGGTTGCTTCGGAGTCTGAGATTTCAGCAGTAAATTTAATTTGATTGTCGGATGGAATTAATTGGTTTGCTTTTTTAATGAATTTTAAGACTTCATCTTTTATAGTTGTAGTCCAGAACGATGCTATATCGTCAATAAAACGTTTCCACTCTATTGCTTTTATATCGCTTTTTTCTAAAATTTGGGTTTCTATTTCTCCCATGAATATGTTTGCCAAGGCCGACTGCCATTTTTGTACCCATAGCACAACCTGATAGTTGCAAGTACGATTTGTTTGTGAGTTTGAATGAATTTTCTTTGACAATGAGACGCAACATTTCTCTCAAAAACTCGGTAGGTACTGGCTGGTTGTTTTGATAATACTTGTTGTATACTTTGCATACTACTTGGGTTCCTTCTTCTTGAGGAATGTTCGCGTAAAGGCTTGTTACATCCATTGTTACGAGCAGGGTTTGTCAGTGTGGAAACGTTTGTTTTCGATAAAGTTTATGAATTCAGTCGTGTCTTTTATGTAAGACTTTCGGCCTTGTGCTAGCGGCTGAAGCAGTTTGTCAACAAATGCCGATATTTTTTCAGTTGGGCCGCCGCAACCTGAGATGATCGGCCGACCTACCGGTTTGGGTTTGTGTATCTTTGTCAGAGTATAAAACTCTCAGATTTTTTTGTTATCTCGTCAATAAATCTGTTTTTGTACATTTCTTCGAGTACTTTCTACACCTTTGTAGCCGTCCCTAAAACCATGGGTTGGTCAATAGGTTTGTAATAGTCTGTGTCAGTCCAGTTGGATTTGTCCTTCTTTTATTTTGTCTTCTTTATTCATTATTACTGTGGTTGTGACTTTATCGGCTTTTTTAAGGTAATTTTTGTATTCTTTTGAGGTTATTTAAGTCTTTTCGTTCGCCTTTTGTTAGGTTTTCTCGAGGTTTGACGAATGTGACTTCTGAAAGTTCTGATTTTAGTTCGTCTAAATAACTCTCTAGGGCAACGGTTTGCGTGATAGGTGGTTCCCAGTTTGATTTAACGTGAAACGGGTGTTGTTTTTTCTTTTGGTTTGCAAATGCGTATCTATCGCTCTTCTAAGGAGCCGAATCCGCCATCTTGGAAGGCCATCGAAACCCTGTCCCAGGCTCTCGAGGACACAAATCAAACAGTTTCTTACCAGGGGAGGGGTGACACTCTTCGGCCATGGTGACACTCTTGGGCCACGAACAATTCCATTTTATTTTTGATTTAAAACTTTAAAACAAAATCATTATCTTTTATTTTCAATTTACTTTTAAAAGGAAAATGATTTGGCTTCATTCAAACACAATTTGATTTCGTCTTAAAATCAATTCGCACATAAAAACAATACAAGTAAAAATTAAAAAAAAAATTAAAATAATAATTAAAACAAATAATCACAAACACACAAAAAATTAATGGGTGGCATTCCTGGGCCACCATACATGAACACCTGGCAATATCAAAGCAATTGCGCGATTATTTAAAATCCATGCCAGGGTGCTCGTTGAAATGAGTTCAGTTGTATTGATTTAATAAGGTTTTTGTATTTAAGAAGGGACGCGGGCGGCGGGCTCTGGGAACGAGACGTTGTCTTTCCGCGGAAAATCTTCCCGTGCATAGAAAATTGTACGACAGGAGGTCCATTTTTATGACCACGAACAAAGTTTAGTTGTAGTTTTTAACTTTTACATCGTCGAAAAAAACAACACTGACGTTTCGGACAATACTCCGACGATCACGAAGGACTAGCGCGCGTCCGAAGCGTAAAGGCTGATTTACACTAGTAAAGTCAAACGGATACGGAAACGTAAAATGCTTACGTTCGTGTGTAAATCAAATAAAGAAGAGGGAAGCTAAATTTGTTATGCTGTCTCCGAGTAGGGCCTGATAACTAATGTTTTTCTAAAATTTTGATTGGCTGATTTGTTACGTATCCGTCTCCGCTTCCGTTCAAGCGATTTACACTGGACGTAAGCGACGTAAGAGGTGAAGCAGACCCAACGAAAAAGAAAATCTACCGTTCTGCTCCTTCATGCATCCGTTTCCGCTTCCGTCTCCTTCATTTGATTTACACACGAACGTAAGCATCTTCCGCCTCCGTCTCCGCTTACTTCACTATTAACCCTTTCAGCCCTAAGGCATTTGTCAACATCTAAATTCTCCTTACAGTAAACAAAAGAAAACAAGCTGGTTAA
>JAOBBB020132603.1:0-12774 GCA_025331005.2 Zoanthus gigantus
GTTGAGTTCGGTAAGTTCTGCTCGCGAGTTTATAGTGGGCTGAAGTTTGCGTATAAAAAAAGCTTCGTGGAGGCGTACATTCACGGGGTCGGATTCTCGGGCGATGATGCTGATTAGGGGTTTTGGAACTGTTGGGCCAAAATTCATTTCACACACTCAATTTTAAAACGAACAAAGAACCCAAAATGGCTAAATTGCAAAAATACTAGCACTCCACTAAGCCGGTGGCTCTACCGCCCCCGAAAAATATAGCAAGTGGTTATTTTTCATTGGTTCTGATTATTCAAGATTTTGTTAACGCCTTACCTTGTTATTTCTCCTACTACTATAATACCTAGGAAAGTTTTAAATAATGTACATTTAATTTTGTATTTCAGAGGAGCTACTTCCAAAAGCTATGGTTTGGCCAGGCAGCCTGCGTGACAGTGAGGGAGGGGAATCAGTCTTTTTTTGTTTAATTGAAGGGCGTGGTCCTCATCGCGTGACCTGGACACGTGACAGTGGCAAGTCAATTCCAAAGAAAGCTAGTGTTACATCATCTAGGCTCACCATCCCAAATGTTTCTCCAGATGATGAAGATTTCTATATTTGTACTGTTAGAAATAATTACGGTATGGACGTTTCGCGTGGAGAATTGATAGTTCGTCGTAAGTATTAATGATATATTTGTTTTATGCCGAATAATTAGACTGAATTTGTTCTGCGGTGTAAGCAATGATGTTATGTATGTACACTATTTAAGCAATTGCGATATAGAAACCTGAAATGAAAAAAAAAAATCCATCTCTGTAAGGTTGAAAACAAGACAACAGGTTAAAACTTAAACCCTGGGTTAGCGCTAATCGGCTTTTGAACAACTGGGCGCTGAGCTATAAAGCAGCCACTGGGAGAGCAGGTCATTTCGAGTGCGTTTAATTAGCTTTTGGCTTTTCTTTTTCAGTCGCTTAAATTGCTTACATTGACCACTTTGATGACGTCATGCTTGTTCCCGTTGTTTAACGTCGTTATTAATTTTCTTGTACTTTAATATCGAGTCCATTCTGATTCATTTTTCGACTGGAATTTTGGGTTTAATTTGCATTTTCTTTTAGTTCTGGTTTTTCATTAGTTGTTCATCTTTTTATTTCAGTTTCCTTTCGTTGTAAACAATGACATTTAGATTAATGAAAAATATGGTAAGGGTGAAAAAGCGAAAAGGCTGATGGTTATGAATTTTGCATGATGTAATACTGTTTTGTAGGGTTATCACATTTTTTTTTGTGTGAGTTGAGTATAATAATAAACAGCATGGTAATAATGTATAATAATGAACAACATGGTAATAATGTATAATGATGAACAACATGTTAATAATGTATAATAATGAACAACATGGTAATAATGTATAATAATGAACAACATGGTAATAATGTGTAATGATGAACAACATGGTAATAATGTATAATAATGAACAACGTGTTAATAATGTATAATAATGAACAACATGGTAATAATGTAGAATAATGAACAACATGGTAATAATGTATAATAATGAACAACACGATAATTGCCAACGAGCCAGCCGAGCGAAGACGCTCGAAAAAAAACATTTTATATTTTTTTAAAATTTTTAACCGTAACTTATGTCGTTGTGACACAAATTTACGAGGTTTCAAAAAATCTTCAAAACTTATTAAGTTTTGTCTTGCTTGTTGGCACTTAGCGATAGCTACTACTAGTAAATATGGTAGTATTATGGATAAAGAGGATAGTATACTATGAAATTGAAAATCTGGAAAACACGAAATCGCTCTGCCTTCTCTTTTTGCTTCTATTTGTTTAAAGTTTTGAAAAAAGATTTCTGTTTTGATTTTATAGTATTTTTTTTTGCTCCTCCAATTTTTTTTTTTTCATTTATTATTTATTTTCTTTTATGCTAATGTATTTTTACAAAGCTTCCTGCTTCGTTTTAATTGCACAGTGGTGTACTTTTTATTATTGTATGGCTAGATAGTTTCCTGCAATGTGATAGGCTGCTTGTAGGACCGGATTATCTTGTAAGGACCGGGGGCATTATGAATTAACTCGCAAAATAACTTAAGAAGGAATTTTATGGAACTTCGGAAACTTTCCTCGGAAACTTTCCGAAGATTTCCGAATATTTTTAAAAAAATATATAAGAAGATTTATTTTTCTTTCAGCAAAACCAAAGGATCCGATCCAGGTCATAGTGAGCCCCAAAACGCTTAATGTTCCAGTGGGATCCCCTGCAAAATTCTTGTGCTCCGCTAAGAGTGACACCTCCTACAATATTGTTTGGACAATGGGTCTGTCTAGCCCTCTCCCTCTGGGCGCCTTTGATGATAAAGGAGTTCTAATGATCCCGGATTCAAGAAGGTTCCACACTGGTTCTTATACATGCACGGTGTCAAACGAATTTAGTAGTGATCAAGGGAGCGTGCAGCTGCGTGTGGGAGGTAAAAATATTGATTAGGAAACTTGATTTAATTAAGATAAGTACACTATATACCAATAGATCTTGATGGGACTCGTTTTATGCATGGGTTCGAGTTTTTGAAAGAAGTTCTGTAGTTTGAGGGCATCGTTCTGTCTTTCAATAATTCTTTATACGCACGAATATTTAGCTTTTCAAAAATGTGTATATATAAATAAAATTCTATAAAACTGCAATAATATTTCGCTGAAAATTTTAGCCTCTTCAGGCATTTCGGCCATCTTGGATATGAAGGTTTTGAAAGCGATGTGTTAAAGTTGCGAAAAAGCAGTGATAAAAAAGATGAGGTCGAATAAATAGGGGCTGCTGGTTTGTGCAAAGGTTTGAGTTTTTAAAGTGTGTCAAAGATGGTAAGTTAAGGCAAATCATTTACGGTGAAGGTAGGCTCTACATTCATTGAGATTGTGGTAAGTTTAAGGTTCTAGAATATTACCTTTGGTTAGGAAATGAGAAATGAGGAAAAGATCTGTGAATGCCCGGGACGAAAGTTGATTTTAGATTGGTTATTATAACAGAAACTTTTTAAACATTTTAAAATTGTTTGTTATTTGATTTATTAGTTCATCGAGATCCTGTGATTTTATATAACTTTGTTGTCATTTTCTTTCAGCTTTGATCAAGCCCCAGGTTTCTATCACTCCGCGTTATCTCACTGTTGACGAAGGAGACGTAGTTCAGTTTCGTTGCTCAGCAACAGGTTTTCCAGCGCCTACTCTCCGATGGTTGGGGGGACCTGGAGGGAACCTTCCTGCAGAGGCAGTATTGACTAATGAAAATGGACTTTTAAGAATTCTTAAGGCTAAGAAATCACACGAGGGCGAGTATTTTTGTGCCGCTAGCAACTCGGGAGGGATTGCAACGCTCAGGACGGTCTTGTATGTTAGAGGTACTTGCCATATACTGTAATCATTTCAATAGATTGTTTGAAAGAGACTTTTTAGTGAATCGATTGCCAATGTTTTTACAGCACCTGGCAGCGTCCCTATTGTAAAGGCAAGCCCAGCCTCCCTCAAAGTTATAGAAGGCGAGGAAGCTGTGTTCAGATGTGTTGCAAGTGGAGAGCCGAAGCCCAATATTCGCTGGTCGCGACTTCAAGGCAGCTTTCCGAAATCGTCTGTTGCTGTGAAAGGTGACCTCCGTATCTACCCAGCTGCCGTTGGCGATGGCGGCTCGTACATCTGCACTGCAGCCAACAGATTTGGGGTTGCGGCGAGCACTGTTAATTTAGAAGTAGAAAAAGGTTAGTTTATTGTTAAACATGGTGCTGACTATTCCCGAATTCCTGGAAATCTCCTGGAATTTTGAAATTTTCTACCAGGGCCCTGGAAAACTCCTGGAAAAACATGTAATTTCCCTCAGCTCCTGGAAAACTCCTGGAATTTTGTGGAAAATTTTTCATCAGTCTGTAAACAAACCAAAACTTGCAGAAGCATCTAACTCATGATTGTACTTTTTCCATTTTATGTAGACTCAATTTAGTTGCTGCTACTGTGGCAGGAATTACTTGATATCGTTTTGTTTTTGCTGAGAGAGAATTTGGGGTTGGATCCTGGAAAAATAATTTCTTTACCCTGGAGAACTCCTGGAGAACTCCTGGAGAACTACTGGAGAACTACTGGAGAACTCCTGGAGAACTACTGGAGAACTCCTGGGGAACTACTGGAGAACTCCTGGAGAACTCCTGGAGAACTACTGGAGAACTCCTGGAGAACTACTGGAGAACTCCTGGAGAACTCCTGGAGAACTCCTGGAGAACTACTGGAGAACTCCTGGAGAACTCCTGGAATTTTGTTATCATCAGGCGGTGAGTGCCAGGCGATGAGTGCCGTGGTTAAAGCTATGAATAAAGCTGTTATATTATGTTTTGAAAGTATTTAATCAGTATTTCTCAAATACTGTTTTTCTGATTATGCGTTTTTACTCACTCTCAGTGACTCATGTCCTTGGCCTCTGGTGATGCATGGGCCAACGACGAAAAAAAAAAAAAAAAAATGGGCCGACGACCTCCGCATTTTTACATTTGAGTAAAAATATATTGTAAACCTTTTGCCTTTCGTGAGATCAGTCCTTATCAAATTGAAGCTTCTCTTCATCTGCTCGCCATTGATCCTTCCATATAGCAAATTTCCACCTTTCCCTTTCATAATTCTAGGTAGCACATCGGGTTTCTGTCGTCAGCTGTTAAAGCCATCTACCATTACATTGTAGTGCCAGCTTCCCTGTTTTTGTATGAAGTAGGGAGTGCCCATGGCCTAAGAGAACCTCGGGCTCTATTTTAACCATGTTTCTTTGGGACTTTAGCATTTAACTGAAGGAAAACAAGTTTTGCGGCCAGATACTCTTCCTGACGCCAAGTTCAGTTACTTTATTTTTATGTATTCGTCAATGATATCGTTTTGGTTGTAGTAAATACTGAGGAGAAGAACAGTTGCTCAATTTTCCTTTTTTATGATTCTTTTTAGATTTGTCTGTAGCTCCGACAGCTGTTGTTATACCCAACATACAGACAATAGAAGAGGGTCAGCGGACTCGACTATTTTGTAAAGTGACGGGGAGTCCTAAACCGGTGGTGGAGTGGAACCGAGTTGGCGGTGTCCTTGACAATAATCATATTATAGAAGGCAACGTATTGCGGGTAGTTAATGTTACCACAGCTGATGAAGGAGTTTACGTATGTATTGCTGAAAACAAGAAAGGCGTGGAACAGGCCACTGCCGTCATTATAGTTAAAGGTAAAATCGAGTTTTTAATTCAGTAGAAATGGGCAGCGAAGGTGACCACCAAGTTCATATTGGCAATGGTTTCACTTTGATTGGCATAGGGTCCTGGTGATGAGTGTCAATGACGAAGGCGGCAGTGGCAGTGACAGTAACCTGTGACCCTAACCTGTAACCTGTGACCCTTACCATGATATCAAATGCAATCTTGACTGTAATCGTTATCATGACCATGTCTGTGTCCGTAACCATACTGGTGATCGTGACCGTGACAATTATGGTAATCGTGACCGTGACTGTAGCCATGATCATGGCCCTAACTGTTACCGTGACCGTGATCAACCCTAATTTGATAATGGTTGTTGTGTTAAAGGAGAACTGAAAGCTAAAACTAACCTATTTTCGTTTGAATCTATTAGTATAGTAGATTAACTCTGTGAAGTTTTTTTTTAATTTAAGTCAAATTACATTGAGAAATTAAATACAGAAACTAAGAAAACTTTCCAGAAAAGGTTTTATACCGTGGTCGCTCATGAGATTGTCAGCGGTGTGGTATAACATACATTACGATATTCAGGGCTTAAATATGGAAGTGTGCTTCGAAATCTTGATATTGTTTTGGCGATCTATTTCTTGCGAATATATTTTTTCTTTTATAGCAGCCAAAAGCCGCACAGTAACCATGTTTTAATCATTCTAGTATCGTAACCTATGTCATAGACAACCGCTGAATCTTATATTGAGCCGCCGATCAAATTTTGTCGACTCGTTACAAAACATCCAATTTTTCTAAACTGCTCGGCTAAAAGCTTAAAAAAAACTTCGTATAGTTGTTCTATTATGACTAAATGTTCAAACGATGAAAAGTCCATTTTAGGGCTCAGTTCACCTTTCAAGGTAATGTTGATCATAGTCGTGTGACTATGACGGTGACTATGGCTGCAACTATAACCACGATACGATATTGTTATGGCGTCGTTAGTGAATAAGAAAAACAACCGTTGCTTTTCATATCGTTAGTGACATAATCCGTGATCCTCTAGGATATGCTTGTTTAAAGTATGGTCGCTAAATTTATGATTGTATCTTGCAGAACACGTGATCCCAAAGATTGAGATAATTCCTGGCACCAAAGTAACAGTTACTGGAGGAGAAGCAGTCACTTTCCGTTGTGTTGTTAAAGATGGAGTTCCTGAGCCTAGAGTAGAATGGACAGTGGTTAACAATACACTTCTCAGTTTAAATGGCACATATACGAAAGAGAACGGCGTTCTAACGATCTCACCCGCCTCAGGACAGCACGAAGGGACATATGTTTGTAAAGCCACCAATATGGCTGGGACAGTTGAAGCCACAACAGAACTAATCGTGCTGGGTAACTTAATTCAGAATTATTGTCCGTTAAACACAAAATGTTTGCATTTTGTGAAAAATGTTGGCTTAATTTTGAAAATTTTTTATATGTTATATATAGTAACGGACACTACGGGCTTTGTACCCACATTCTCAAACTCATTAATAATTCATCAAGTTAAAACAAAAGAAATCAAAACCGTGACCATGGTTTGGAAATGTGGTCTTAATTAGCATAAATTTTTACCATTTTATTTCTTCGTTTACTCCTTAGTTTTAGTTTCGATTGAGAAGATATGTCAAACACTCGAGACAGTGTTTCATCACATTTCCAAACACCTCGAATTTCGTCAAAAATTCTCCACTGCGCGTCGTATTTTCAACTCTCTTCTGAGTGTTTGGAAATATGATGAAACACTGTCTCTTGTGTTTGATATATTACTTGAAATGATTGAAACACGGTTGAGCTCGCAACAAAAACCTGAATTGGATTGAATTACTGTTACAAATCGTTGCAAAAGTTATATAAATTTCTCCTGATTTCAAACCATCAAAATACGTGATAATAGTTGAATTAAACACCTAGTTAAAGTATAAAGAAGCATAATATTTGAATAAACAAACATTGATTGCCGTTTTGCATTACATTCAGGTAGAAATACAAACGAAATTCTGTTAACGTCTTTTCTCCGAAAACGGCTTTTATAAGAAAACATTTCAAGAGATATATATATATATATATATATATAAAGGCAAACCCAAGGAGTTTGCCTTTCATTTCTATCAGTAACTAGGAATAAATTAGTTATTGTGCGAAATTGTTTTTGTGTATTACTCAAAGAGTTGATGGCCGATTTCATCTAAGGGATAGGAAACTCGTTTCAGACTGTTTTGGACAAGTTAGAAGGTAAAATTCAGAAGAGAAATATCTCTCAAGATAATTTCCGTATTGGCGTGCATACTTATTTATGCATGCAGTTTTATTGCGTTTATTAATAATATAGGAGTTAGGGTTTGAGTAGCGGTAAGGGCTTAAACGGACAATTTCGTCTTATGTTTACATTGATAGTATTTGCGCGGGAAGAATGATCTAACACAAGAAGTTTTTAAGCCGGACCCCAACAAAAAAGGCTTCGAACGAGGATGAATTCGAAAGAAATGCTTTTTGGATCATTTCATCCATTCTTTCAAACTTGTCTATCTTGATATCCTAAACTAAACATTTCAAGCTAATTTGTTTTTTTTTTACGGTATGTTGTAAAACACGGACTGCACTGGACTGACCCCTGAAAAACACTCAGTCCGCGTTTTACCAGTCCCCTGCTAGTTTGGTATCGGCTAATTAATTAATATCTATAAGATATTGCGTCACACTATTTAATTTTACAAAATTGTTTAGTTTTCTATCACCTTTGATGACTTTGAGATGTGTCACAATCCTTATTGAAATTACAGTCGCAATTCGATATTACATTTTTTCTACCTTTTTTACGTTATTTTTAATCCAAGGACCGAGTTTCACCTAATAAAGGTTTTCGTTTGATACAAGTGATTTCACTATCTTTTTGGTGTATGAAAAAAAAAAAAGACAATCCATAAATCGTAGATCTTTTACAACGGCTTTGACTAGCAAGATAATGTGGTTTAAAATGCGATGCCGCTTAAATTCCTATGTACCAGCAATTCAAATTTAGCCATTTGTTTCTATTTGAAACAGTATTATTGAAGAAAATCTGTGGAAATCTGACAAAACTTGCCGTCATGTGTGGTCTGTTAATTTCGCAGATGAATTTGACGAATATGTTTACAAGAAAGGATAGGACTTCAAACTGAAGAATGCATGCAAATTGCTTATATACTTGTGAAAATGTGATATCCTAATCTCCAAAACGTTTTGAATTATTCCCGGGAAACTTTCAACTTTCAACCGACAATGTCAGTAAAGGTTTTAATGGTTTCCACGGCGCAGTGCGGGCTAATATCGCGCCTGTCAAATTGTTCATTTCAAAGCTAGGTTGCCAATACCAACAGAGTTTCATATTTCGCAACTGTGTTACTTTCTTAACTATTTTGCTTAGATCACCTTGTCTACGGTCGAGTCAAATGCGAAAAAATCTTTATGTTCTAAAATATCAGCAAGATACCAAAAATTACCGAGAAATCTTTATTCGCTTTTTTATCGCAAAGTAAAATCACAGTATTTGGCGCAGTTAATATTGTAAAACTGCGTCTGGTTTTACTCAAACCAGACCAAAGTTTCACACCTTGTAGACAATAAACGGTGTCGGGAAACCGTGAGTAATGATTTTTAACAGACTTTCACAAACAAGACGCTCTAGGAGCGTATACTTGTGCCAGCTCGTGGATAAAATGTGAAAGCTTTTAATTTTATTGAGTTCTGACTGTATAAACAAGACTTGGCTTCTCAGTCCAGTATATCAAGTATTACATAAAGTTGCTGAAGAATGTGACACAAATTAAAAAAAAAAAAAAAAACACGGGGCAAACCTAACCTGGTGCCACGCTTCGCTGCTGGCACAAGTAATAAAACCATAAAGTTTATATTTTGTAATTCTCCAAACAACTGTCAAGGTATAGAAATTGGAGTTTTTATTCACTAGACACTCAGACTATAGTAATCACTTAGGTTTACTAGTCATCATCATCATCATATACGGTTTTACGTCCGTTTTACATGCTGGCATGCATTGGACAGTCCTTCCCATTTTTACTGGACTTTAATTACCAGCTTAGTTGTTATATTTTCCTTACAGCACCAACCATACAATTTCAACTTGCTTCTTTGCTCCACCTATAATCAGTAAATATGCAATGTTCTTTCATTTTTCTGTGGAACATGCATGTCCATGACACATCATCATTTAAACAAAATTTGTCTTGTTGAATTGTTGGTAGATGACAATAATATCATGTTACTATAGACATTAGGACTAGTTTGAAGACAACTCTATGATAGTCCATCATAACTTTTACTGGACTAGCAGATTCCTGCCAACTTCAAACCCTGCTCCGCTATAGCATTGTGACAAATTATAAGATCTTGTCTCATACTGTATCCCTAATAACGCCAAATAACTTAACTGTGTAAGCAGCAAGCTAAGCTATTTATTGGCCTTATTACCAATAATTATAGTATTACTCTTACTGCAGCTTTTAATTTTAACAGTTATAATAAATAATTATAAATTAAAACAGAACATAATTATGACAGCAAACTTAAGATAGATCAATCTTCCAATGAATCTGAAGCTTTCGACCATAAAAAGTACTTAGTACTCATATAGAATAAATAAATGTTTTTGTGGCATATTATAATTTGATTTTCCTAGCTTCAGTCAACAAAGTATTGTGCACATTTAACTTAGTTCTAATATGTTAAACATTTGAAGAATATTTACCATCAGAGTGTCGAAATCCAATGGATGGTAAAATCTGAGCCATATCAAGTTTCCTTCTTCTCAACCCATGGACCTATCATTAGACATGATCATAACAATGCTTTAGAAGGCTGTACAGAATAACTCATTGTATATAAACAACCACTGATCACCTTTTTCACAAAAATAGATCTGAATTTCAGTTTGCTTTATCTTTGTTACGACCATAAAATTTATTGCAATATATGTTTTGGAAATTAACCTTAAAAATTGAAGGCTTCAAATCAAACTAATAATAAGCATGGCAAACATGCTACTGACTAGTTTTTTCAAAAACTAGCAACGTACAACATCTACTGGCTTTTATAATTAATGTAAATGTGTTTCAAATTATAGACTAGAGTTAGCAAGCATCAAGTTCTGCTGATATAATGAAAAATCCTACTGTATATATGTCATTGTTGATTTTGCCAGTCCATGCAAACTGGGGTTGTTTTCAGAATTTAACCCAATAAAAAACATACAAAACTCAGTTGCCTTCTTCTTTCAAATTTCCTCTCATTCGGTATAGTTCTAATTTCAGACCTCTCAACTCTCATGCATTGAGTGTGAGACTTGCGCATTCACTTTCACGCTCTCACTACATCATTATCATCATCATCATTCTCATTTAACGTCCACATTTTCCCATCTAGGATGGGGTTGGACCTGGGGATGACTACCCTCCACATCCATTGATCCTGCATCGCATGTTCGTCCACTCCCAATAAGTTCAAATCCATCATCACATAATTATTCCAGTTTTTCCTAGGCCTACCAGCTGACAAATGTCTTCCAACTCTCACCTCCCCCACCTCACGTAACACACTCCCCTCTCCCCTTTTCACATGTCCAAACCATCCTGTCTTCTCTGCCTCAACTTAACAGAAAGGTCTTCAACTGCACACATCTCTGTCACCTCATTGCTAGTCCTCCCATCTTGCCATCTCACTCCTGCTATGTATCTCAACATCCTGCAATCACATCTACATAGAACATCCATCAGTTACTTGTCAATGCCTATGTTTCTGCTCCATACAGTAGAACAGATTTCACACAAATAAAGCTTCATATACCCTTTCCCTAGTCCTAAGTCCTATGCTACAGTTCACACTCTCACTACTATACAACTGATGAATTATCTATAGTGTCCTGTCAAGGGGAATAAAAAAATCCATCTCTCATCTGCTAAACACTTCAATATAATCCCTAAAGTCTAATATATAAGTATTAGAAGCATCAATTGCTATCTCTGTATAACAACCCAATAAATTGCTTTGGTGTGCTCTTAAACTTTTGATTAATAATCATTTTAACAAACTTAATGGAGGTACCTTGAGCCACTGAGAAGTTGATAACAGTAAACGAACATCTGGCTCCCAACTTGCAGTGTTGACAGAGTTAAGAATTTCACTCTTTGATGGTAAAGAGTTTTCACCAGTCAATGTCGTGCCATTCTTCTGTCTGTGGCTATCCATGTTTCTTGGTAAAATATTTAAACTGCAATTAGAGTATAAAATACCTTTTACCAAATATATGACATATAACCATGCCATATTCATTCTGCCATGAAAAGCAGATGCTGAAAATTTTGAGTGAGATACGTTAACTGAAATAATATAAACACACCTTTTCTCTGATTGGATACTTCATTTGCTCTTGACCATGCAGTTAGTACTATATAGTGTATTTTCAAACGAAGGAAATCTAAAAATCTGAAAATCTCTCGTGTATATATATAGATTTTTCAGAATCGTGCCCGGCTGCCGTGCATATAGTTTTTTCAAAATCGTGACCAGCTGTCGAGTATATATAGTCACTTCCTAAACAAAAATAAGTAAAATAAATCGGTTTCAATAAATCAGGCCAGCGAATGATGAAATCATGAATATCTATGAAACAACTAATACACATTTCGCACCCAAAATTCATGATTACTTCACGATCAATGAAAAACTAAAAAATTTCTTACTTGTTTCTATTTAAATTAAAAGTTGAAATAAATTGAAAGGAGATATTCTAAGATTAGTTGATGAAGTGTCTGGTAAAAAAAGGGTTTCTTCTGACTTTAAAATACTAAGTATTTTAAAATCATTTCTAAAAACAGGGATATACCGTTGCAAAAAGGTCTGTCTCGCGATCCTCATTCACGTAGTAAGTATGAATAACAGAAAGATGGGAAAATCAAAAGAAATAACTTTTTGATAAACACCTCGTAAAAAGTCGAACATTGATAAAACTGATGCTATTATCATGCATCCATATGCATGCATCGACAGAATTCGAAATCTTCTAGCATATCTTTCAGTGTACCTTACCTTAGAGTTTGCTGTCCTATGTTTTTCAAAACATTTCATTCATAATTTTTGTGCCGTTTCAACAATTTTTTAAGCAATGATATCGATAACCAATATACACTGTTAATAGTATCAGTAAGAATTGCCATGTATTTGATTATTTTCGTTGTTGCTGGGGAAGCCATTTTGAAAAGACATTACTTGTCCAATCAACAAGCACGGAAATTGTCACGTGACTCTAAACTATTTTGTGAGCCTGCAAATATTACAGAAGCGGACAGCGGTGAAAGCGTACGCATGCCATTATATAGAAAGTGAAATTAAAAAAAAAATTTCAAAATTGTTAAACAGAGAAACAGTTAATACCGCAAACATTTATACAATCCAAAATTTTTATAATTACTTACTTACTTATACATTAATCCTTGTAGTCTTACAACTATACAGGATGCTAAAAAAGTTATTACAGTTATCAA
>JAOBBB020132695.1:0-12772 GCA_025331005.2 Zoanthus gigantus
AGCATTGTGCCAGGCAAGCCATCTTCATAAACGGCATGATCACCAATCTCTACCTCATGCACATGTGTACTGAGGGGAGCCACTGCAGACCGCCGGTAATCAGAGGGTTGCGGGTTCGATTCCCGTCAGTGACTCAGAATTTTTTCTGACTTCAACTTGAAGAGCACTTTTTTTCTTTACTAACTATAGTTCAACATTGGTTCAGCCAAACGAAGGGTGTCAATGCCGAATACAAATTTCGCACTGTTTTGGAAACAGAAAGCATGACATCCGCCTGTAAATTAAATATTGAACAATTTTCAGTTTTAAGTGATGGTCTTAACAACTATAAGAAAAGAAAGCTGTCTGAAGCATTGTTTATTAAAGAACAAAGACCAACATTGAACGAGCAAGGTCAACCATTTCCCTTAACACTGTGAAACTAGATAAAATTTGCTTTGATTGCATTACTTAACATAATCTGAAGATGGCCGTCGGATGACAGCCAAAATATTAAACTCTAACATCAGAAAATGGAATGGCTTCTCGTTTTAATTTTTATTGTAAAACATGACTTATCTTTGCCAAAAGTCGATTTAGGTTTCATTCCCATGATGCATTACAAACCCACCTGGAGCGGACTTCGCTTTATTTTGAACAGACTGCAGATGTTTGAGCCGGTCAGCGCACACTTCAGTAACGGTTGAAAGATCTGCAAGGCGCACCTTCGTATCAAATATTTTATTTGCGTCTTCTAGTTCCTTAATGTATGGGCAGTCTGGATAAAACTCTTTGTGGCTTTCCAGTGGATTATCGTCCTGTTTCCATTCTTTGAGATTTCCGTTACAGGTAAAACATTTGACCACATCGTCGCGTCCAGTAAACAAAAAGCCAGCGCGTGCTAGCTCAAATACATTAGCAGAGCTTGTTGCAGGCCAGAAGCAAAAAGTCCGCAAGCGGTTGCTAAGAAACGTCATATCTCTTGGGTTTCTCAGTTGTTGAACTTTTTCCACTACGGGCGTGGAGCTTAGTGCTGGCTTAGCTTGTACGGACTCAGGTTTTTGTTCAATTTTGGGTGGCAGCGGGGGGGCTGGTGCAGGTAACAGCGTCTCGGGTGGCTTTTTAACGTTGTTTACGGCTGGCTTTGAATCTAAGGGCAACATGTTTGAAAACTAAGGTTAAATTGACGTTTACAGCAGCTGTGACAAAAAGCAGCCAAGAAAAATGTCATTGAATTAAGAAGTTTGAATAAGATACTTTGAAGTCGAAAACTATAGCTTGAAAACTAACTAAAGCGATAGAAAGTCAAAACGAAACCCAATCCTTCGTAACTAAAGAAGAAACAAACAAAAATTAAAGGTACAATAAAGTATTTTTTGCATAACTGAAACAACATCAATCAGTCCAACAATGTGTCAACAGTTAAAACTTTCTTTTGCCGGGAATTTAAAATTAAAACCATTGTCAACGCTTTCAAGGGTGTAAGCTTTTTAAAGTTTTAAATTCCAGGTATAAATATAATAAACAAAAAAGACTATAAAACATGTAAGATGCAGGTGGTTAATTCCCAGTCCAAAAATTGATAAAACAATATTCGATGACCACCAAATAACGAGAGTGCGCCGTTGAGGTGAAAAAAATAGCCTTGTTTCATGCATATATTAAAAAATTATTGTTATCAATTAAGCATGCAGCCAGTAGAAGATTCAAAGCCACCACAACATCGAATGAATAGGATTAATTGCTTAAGAAAATAGCGCATGCGCAGAATAAACAAAAAAATAAAAAAAAAAAAACTCGGGTTTCGTACGAGTACTTCTGCCTTGCATACCAGTTCGGAATATATCGTTTGGATAATATAGGCACGCCGTTAAAATGATTTGTAATGCATGCCAAGACATGGAAATGAAACCATTAGAAGTTTCATAGTCTTTTTTGGTCAATTTAATAGTATAAATAGCACTACTACTACACTACTTTACGTTGTATCTGCAAGCCGAACCAAGGGGCCTGGAGCACACAGCCTATTAAAGCTCAAGTCCATCCCAACCGAATTAAGAGAATGTGTTAAGCGTTTAGTCATTGCTGACGTGAATCTGTAATCCAAAAATCTAAAGTGCTTCTAAAAGGTTACCTACGTTATGAAAATGGACAACTGTTATAGAAAGCTGTAAGGCATAAAAGATTATTAAGATGAGAGATCAGCGATAAGGTTTGGGAAAGTACCAGTCTGTCATTTTTTTATAATCGGAATGTTTTTTATTTTTTCAAAAAAATATAACGTATGATTACTTCGAAAGTATTGTCAAAACCTTAAAGAAATTACAAGTTGCGTGTGTCGTTCATAATTTACTTTGAATTGGAGGAATAGGCTTTTGCAGATGGGGGGCACGTGACCAAAGCTAACTTAAATCAATCAGCTATGGCAAAATGCTATCCAGAAATGGAAAGAGCAGGTTGACATTAGTTAAACGGCAAAATTAACGTTTCAGCTATTGATTTCAAATATGTAAAAAGTGACAAGCAACAGAAAATAGGATATTTTCAAAGGATTTGTATGACTGGAGAGCAAGCCTTGCTTTTCACATATATTTCAAGTAAAAAAAATTTTAATTTTGTATTCGCTGTCACTTTTGAAGTTTTTAACCTTTGAGAATGAAAACTATACCTTTTAATACCTGCTCTTTCCATTTCTGAACATCATTTTGTCATATCTGATTAATTTAAGGTGGGTGTGGTCACGTGAACGCTTACTGCAAACGGCCTATTATGCTTCCTAACTCGTTAGTTACCTTCTGCCTCTGTCATAAATTTTCTTTGTGCAAGCTCCTCAGCTTCCTTTCTCTTCCTTCGACGTCGCTGTAAATTGTAATAAGCAGAAATCAATGAGAAGTTTTACAAGATAATTTTGTTTTGGCTTAAAATAGTCCATGGGAATAAATAATTTATTTTAAAAAATAAAATAATAATAATAAATAATAATTAGAATTAAAAAAAAATTGCACTTTGTATCCTGCTTTGCGGACTTTGATGTCAACAGTCGAATAGTGGCCTGGTACTAGGTGGAATTCAGAAGCTTCCAATACTTCGTATTAAATAGATGCATTTCCTACCTATAACTAATTTAATGTTTGCATGAAAAAACAAAAAAGCTTATTAGTAAGTACTTGCATGATGTGAGGTGGTCATAACTGAGACAGAAAGGCTTCGAAAATAGCAAAGTCTTAACGTTTCAGTGAAACCTAATGTAAATTAGATATACCACCGAGTTCGTATTTATTTGCAAGACTCTAACAGGTACATATTGTGTTTCAGGTGGGGTCGACATTTATTAATGATGAATGAATGTATATACAAAAACTAGATTTAGTGAACTGGCCAGCTCGCTCATTTCTTTCTGATAAATAAAAGGCACAGAAATTTAGTTCACGATGAGCCCAATTGCAATTAATCCAGAATCCAGTTGAGAAGAAATAAACATAAAAATTTAACAAGAACTGTTTTTGAGCGATATGTTAATTTGTTGTTCACATTTTGTATTTTTTTTTAAAAGTGGCAGTCGAAAATCGCGCGTTGCCACACCCACGTGTAAGTCAGTAAAATTAAAAACTAAAAAATTAAAAACTAAAAAATTAAAAACTAATATTTGTGATAGTATTTAACAATAAAATCTGTATATTATATTAGTCAAATATTCGTCCTTGTAATCGTTCAGTGTCTGTGATTTTTTTTTAAAAAAAGCAACAATGTTTGAAAAGTATTAAAAAATATTAAATGAAAAAAGAAAGTGGTAAAAAAAAGTTTTTCCTCTTTTTTATAGGAATTCAGAACTCTCTTATAAATTCCACTGTCGAGTAAAAGTCTGTTTTTCCAAGTGTGAAGTTGATACTCAAACATTATAAACAAGCATTATCTCACATCCAGAACTGAATATTAATTGCACCTGCCTTCTGTAAGGAAGCTTTAAAGAATTTTTATTTTTTTTTTAAATAAAAACTTTTTTCAATCTGTTTTGAGTTTTTAACAAATTAAATAAGTTTAAATTAGATTGTTTTATTCTAAGAAGAGTTTTAACATGAAACGAGACGTTAAAAAAGAAGATTGTTTTGGCTGAAATTTATCGGAACGCTGAAATGAGAAAATATACTCAACTGATATGAGAAGTTTGATTAGCGAACATGATTTTTAACTAAAAGTTAATAAAATAAAAAAATACACTTTAAAACGCAGTCATACTCCTAATTTAAACTTACCCTCCAAATCTGAATTGCTGCAACGAGTCCTAAGACAGGAAGAATATACTTCCACGGGATGTGGTAGCCAAGAATGTTGAAGTTTGCCACAGTGTTACAAACTGTTGCAACGATATCAATGTGAGGTTTGACGTGTTTTCTATATTTCTTTCTGATAAACGGAAAAGAAACTGCCAGTAAAATACCAACAACTGCAAGAATGGCTAGTTTCTTCTTGAATCCAGCCATTTTGGTGGACTTTGAAACAGTTTTAGCGGTATGTTCTATTGTATATACTCTATGTTTACGATTTTTGTGACTCATTATTTATATATCAACGCTATGGGCCTCGTCTTCACGCGACCAATCAAACAACGACATGATTCTTGTGGCTTTTCTTTATTCAAAACAACACAAAAATGTAGAGCCATATTTTGTTTTGCTGGTACCAGATCTTGGCATTGATTCAAAAGTTTTTTACATATAACAAAAAATATATATATATTTTCTGAGACATTGTTGATTTTTTAATATTATATAAAAAAAAAATTAACTTTATCATTCTATAACTTTTCCTGAAACATTCGCTGATGAAATTGCTTGAACAACTTGACATTTTATCTATCACATTACTACAATATTCATAAGAGCTTTTAAATTCAGTGCATAAAAGCCAAAAAGAAAATCGGACTTGAAAGAGTAAACGTGGAAAGTTCGAACACGCAATATTTTTCATCATGCTTGTCCGGACATTTAAATTAAATTTTCGCTCTTTTGTTTATAAGAATCAACTTCATAAGAATGCCCAGGTTGAATTTAACTAAAAAACTAAAGTAAAAACAAGCTTGAAAACTAAACCCAGACTGAAGTTTTGGCTTGACCGATTCCGGTATTCATTGCTACAACATACACAAATAAAGTTTAAATCAGAATTTATTATCAAACTTTTTTACCTTTAAAAAAAATTGGAGATTTCGTAATGATTTTGACAGTTGTAACATTTTCATAATTTCTAGATTTGGAAATTTCGAACATTTTGGCTGCGGTCGTCGGAAATTAAAACAATCTCGCCCAAGCCAAAACTTACCGGTTCACATTATAAGCGAACAAATACAATAAGAATTATCCGTTAGGAACATCCCGAAATCATTCTCGTTTCCGTGGCTCAAAGAACTTCGAAAAGTTAAAAACACACCGTCACATTAACTTAGGGTAATAACTTTGTATACTTTCATGCGGAACAAGTCATGTGGAACCAGTCATGTAGAGCATCAGAGAGAATGTGTTTATTACATCATTTTATACAGCTATTTTAAAAAGACAGACATTAGCACTAGTAAATTCTGTGATTGATGGTAGAAACTTTAAAAAGAACAGTTTTTTTGTTAGTGCTTATAAAATAAAAAGTTAAATACACGTACGGCGATAGAGCAACAACGGGGTTCACCGAAATTAAAGACAAGCAGGGTTTTTAAGTTAGCAAGAAAAACTACTTTTCTGCAACCTTTGTCACCTAAGATATATCTGCTAAAATATAAATCGTACGAAACAAAACTTCACAGCTATCAAAATATTTTGAATGACGCATGCACATCAGCAGAGCTTAAGTATGAGTAAAATGCCTTTCCTAATAAACCATAAAATCTGTGACATACAGAAAACCAGTAATTATTTTTTAACTAAAAATCGAATGCCCAAGTTCTTAAGACTTCATAGTTTTTTACTGTGTTCTTTGGGAAAAAAGTTTCGCTTTTTCTGTGGTATTTCTGTATTTTGTAATCGTCTTGACGCAACTTTCAAATTTCTGTGTAGCCATGCTCAGCGATTCCACAATCATTGGTGTGATAAAAGCTTTTAACTAAACTCCAAACGTCTTTTATACTCTCCAACTGTAAGATTAAATTCTTCTATCTAGTTAGTGACTATGAAACATTCTCCAGTTTCATTACGGACAAAAAACTAATACTTCAAATGCGCATGTTACCGTATATGGTAATAATATTTTCACATGTAAAGAAAAAAGGTTTTCAAGGTAGAAATAAATAGGTATTACATCGAAGCCATCTGTTTTTTCTGTTAGTATATAAGACGTCTTCATGTAAGAAGAATGCCCTGTACTTATGTCAGCAGTAAGTCATGGTTTGATTAATATTCCAATTGCTTCAAGACTCCTTCTGTCAGCTTCTTTCCTTTAAGGAGTACTTCTGTTGGGATTTGCTGTACTAAAACCTGAACCTATAAAGAAAAAATTTTTAATTTATAATTCGCCATTTATTTATCAAACTAACCAAAAATTAGACCAGAAATCCTAAAAACATTAAAAAAGAATTTCAGAGCAACTATCATCGTATATAAAGAGAAATACAGCAGGACTTCTTTACTTTATTTTATTTCTTAATTTTATCGTTTATTGTCTATTTTTTTAATTTGTTTTTTAATATAAATCTCTTTGTAGAGTAAGTAGATATCACCGGGGCCGAAATAAAGCATTTTGTTCATTTATAACTGCTACAAGCTGGGTGATCTGACACAACCACATCGCGATATAGGATGCTTCTACATTTTATTTAATTGTATCTGTAGTTATATAAAAAAAAACACAGCAGATATCGAAGTTTTAAAAAATCTTGATGGAAAGAAAAGTTATTTTCAAAAATATAGCAAAAAGAAGCAACACAATGTTATAGGGTCGGCGAATTGGCACTAAAAAGTTAGGGTTGATCGGGTGACCGCGGAACCACAGATATTATTTGGTTTAGCCTAATCTTTTCTTTCTCTTTTTTTACGTTTTGCTAATTGACTCAACGATCCAGCCTAAATAATTTGTTTTTTAACATTTTTATATTTGATCACAAACTCTAAAACTATAAATAGATAAGCGCACCCTAGCTCGATTGGCTCTGCCATTCTAGGGGACCCGTACTGAAAATTGTCAAACATCAGATACCGGTACATGCAGTCTCGTCACGTAAAATACTACAAAATAAAACTATTAACAAAAAAACCCTGTAATTTTAAATTGCTTCTAAAGGTACAAATAGAAGAAAGTTGAAAGTTGATCACGTTTTCAACATACATGTTAGTTATGAAGACATTAAGCAGATGGCCAGGTCGGTACATTCCAACATGAGACTTTTGTCTTCAATAATTCATTCTATTGTGAAGCGACAGTCCTTTGCCGTTCCCGTCGCCGTCGTCCGACAGTCGCCCTCGTTTTTTCAGTAAACTCCGTATTAAATATCAGGTTTGTAGAAAGATTGAATGATGCGCGCATTTGGAAACCAAAACGTTTAGTCAGTATATAATAATAAAAAACCGATCAGAAACTGAAACAAATTTTAAAAGCAATAGGAAAAAGTTACTCACTTGATCGACAGGGGACAAATTTTCAAAATAAGTTGGCATCTTCTGGCGATCAATCTCGCCAACCTTGAATATTTCATTCAATACAATTCTGTGTAGGTAATAAATGGAAATTAAAATCAAGGCTAGAGTAGCAACACAAGTTAATCCCCAAGTATTATATAAAAACCTTCGTCGCATAATGACTGCCATACAATAAAACACAATCATACAATTAATACAAGACAAGACAATCCATACAATACAATACAATACAATAAAATACAATACAACACAATACAATTAATACAAGACAAGACAATCCATACAATACAATAAATTAATAAAAGACAAGACAATCCATACAATACAATAAAATACAAGACAATTAATACAATACAATACAACACAACACAATTAATACAAGACAAGACAATCCATACACTACAATACAATACAATTAATAAAAAACAAGACAATCCATACAAGACAAGACAAGACAAGACAATCAATACAATACAATACAATACAACACAATAAAACTAATACAAGACAATCCATATAATATAATACAATACAATTAATAAAAGACAAGACAATCCATACAATTTAATGCAATATAATTAATACAAAAAAAGACAATCAATACAATATAATACTTTGTTGAATCATGTACACACCAAGGAGATACAAAGCTCATTAAAACGTGAACGTGAACACAATATAAAACAAATGAATTACAATTAAATATATATAAAAAAAAACATACGAAACTATATACCTATGAAAATATTAAAGAATTAGCCAAACTAAAAAATACATTATCTATGTTCGTACAAATTCATATACATAACTTTCAATATTCAAACTTAATACTGAGAAATCCAAAAAAATAATAACATATACCTATTAATATGTTCATTTTAAAACTATGAAGATTTAAATTTAATGAATGGTTTCTTAAAAATATCAACAGTCATTCCCCAATCTCCACATGAAGCTTGTTTCACAAAGTGCTAGCAATGTCAGTAAATGTTAGCGCCGGGTAAGATTTTGGTTGTGCCAGTCGAGTGTCCGTACCCCTAAGATTATAGTTTGCTTTTTTGAGTTGAAATAACTTATTAATTTAACTTGGACCTTCAAGTCTCGTGCACTTGTAAATTGTGCTACCTATACTTGACATGCATATAAATTTATCATGGGTTGAGTAAGCACCATATTTGGAAGTATGTTCTTTATCCAGGGACTATCATGCAGTAGATCAAAGAGACGCGGGTATATTAATACAGTTTGTGATCAGATACTCATTAGCGTAATTTAGTTCGCACAACAATGAAATTCAATACCCAATGATCGGAATTAAATTTGTTCTGACATTCTTAAAAGTAGCGATTTTGGTCAAAACTGTATACTGTATGCTATCTAGCAGATTTATAAGACTATTGTAACACTGTTATTGTATATTTATGATCTTACCAGCATTACGCTTTCATTAACTCTTAAAACAAACATTTTACACTAGCAAAATACATGTCTAAGACTAACAGGTATAACAAAGCAGTTTCTTAGTTTATGAAAAATGACTAAACTACAAAAACCATGGCCATAAAGCATAACACTTACTTAGCATTTTGAGTGTTCATCACCTGACTGCTGACTGCCATTGTTTCTTCCAGGTTGTAGGCCTGAAGATCGAAAACTATGTTTCAAATACGTTCAAAATGAAGCGGACTTCAGATGATATCGAGAGTACAAAACTGATCGAATATAGGTTTTAGTATGGATTTTAAATATACGACTTGTATGAAATGATAGGTTTAAAAAAAACTATTGAATGCGTCGGCGAGAAAGGGAAGCAATTGGCTTAATCAATTTTAGGTTGAAAAGTTCTGTCATCGCGGTATAGCCACTATAGGGAAAGTACCGAGCTGACGTTTGGAGGGTTTGTTCTTAGTCAAAGTAATACTCTGATTCCTATACTCTCTGTTGATCTGACTGGACGAAAGGCTAACACACGAAACGTCAGCTTTGTACTTTCCCTACGGCAATGATCAAACTTTTCAACCTAGAGATGATTAAACCACGTGCTTTGTGTGAAGCACAAGTACAAAGTTTTAAATGTCCTTTTTTTTCTTTGATGACTTTTTTTCCATAATTACCATTACACAGGCGCTTATAAGAAGAATTTCTATCTTAACTGAAATCTCGCACCTCGTTTGCCTTAGATCATTCATTTAAGACCCATTCAGCAATCAGAGGTAAAACTCCCGTCTCCTCGTGCACATGTAAAAAACTTACTTGATGGAACCAGCCTGGGGGGATAATAAGAAGTTCTCCCGGCTGTTGCACAAATGTAATTGCTCTGGCACTGTTGAAGAGTGGGTACTCCTTCAGATCTGGTTCATACGCATCTATGGGGCTAATCAAAGAATGGAATTCACTGTGATAAAGTGTGACGTCACAAAAACTAAAATTTGTGAACTAATAGGATTAGTGGTGATCATCCGAGCGATCAAGACTAAAAACGTATCCTTGCCAAATATTAGCATGTTGGTGAAAATTGTCGGCGAGATGTAACCACAGTTAAGCTCTAATGACTCCATGCATATCCTTCTAAAAATGGCTTGGTTGTTAACGTTAGGAACCAAGCCAATTTAATAAGGATTTGTATGGGGTCATCAGAGCATAACAGTGGCATAATCTCAAAACTGATTGGTGGCAAAATATTTAATTTTGGCATGGTGGTATTTTTTATTTTATTATTTTTGAATATTTCAACCAAATTAGTGATTTTACAAATCAAATTTTTGTGACGTCATCATTTTGGTACTCTATTTATACAACTCAAGGTTTCAACGTTTTGAACATTGCCATTCAAAATGGCGTTAGCGTTGCTCTGTTGAAGGGCTAACGGTCAAAACGTCAGCTCCTTATCCAACTTACCACGTGAAGATCAAAACATTTCAACTTTGAATAACCTAAATTACTAAAATATAAGGCCATGAACGGGCCACTTTCACATTGAAAAAAGTAAAAACCGAGTTATCTTAATTGCAATTATTGCGATATGCAGCTGCACATTATTAGTGTGCACGCGCACAAAACTAAAAATGTTCATCCAAAACCCTACGATAAGTCAGGCTCTAGGGTTTCAACCTCAATAAGTAACAATTTTTTTTGGGTTCCTTAAACAGAAATCATTTTCAATACAATAAAATTTAGAAAGGAATGCATACATCATTTAACCAATAAAGAATACAACCATAACAAGAAACATTTGATAAGTAAAGCTTTGCTTCAGCAAAGTGTAGTAAATGCAGTGCATTATTTCACTTAATGGTCTTGGTGCCATGGAGACGCCGACTTATAATTTTAGCATTTAATAACAAGAAAGACTAAAGAATTATTACAACGATTTGTAACATTATTTGTCACTACAAAACCTGCAGAGTGCGAACAGTAAGCAAGGGAAATAATGGTACATGCAGCAATAAACTCGATTATGGTTTATTAGAAAGAATAAACAATTTTAAATAATAATAATGTCTTTATTTGCCGGGGGTAACACTTAATAGCTGGGCTAATGAAGTTGAGGCCCTCTGAGTATTCTCTTCGCATTTTGGTTTAAACACTGATTTTGTCCTAACTATCAAAAATTCAAAACGTAAAACTAACTTCACCGCCAAGAATATTTGCATTGAAGATTTGGAAAATGGGAAACGAAATTTTGGTTCCATAGTTTTATCAAATTTTCCGTGAAATCGTAAGGGTCTGTTAAACCTTTCAAAAAGAATTGTAATCCAGAACTATCTATTACCACGTAGCAAGTCAATTTTTGTTTAGTTCTTTTGTTTTGATCACGTGGTGACTCTTTGTGTTGTGGTTATTGTTTGCAATTGATATGGTAAAATGCGCCCATCAGTTTTGTACCGTCGTTGTAGGAGTAAAATGGTCCTCTGTGCTGGCCAAAGTTTAGCCACGCAGACTTTGCCGAGGCCAGGACTGAGGCCAACAAAACCAGTAAAAAAAATTAAATTAAAGAAGTTAAAGGTGGAGCTAGTTCCCCGTAACACTATACTTTTCAGCTCAAGTCCCTACCCAAAAACAACTTGGGGATAATGCTACCCTGAGACAACTTCGAGGACAGGAATAACCCTACCGCTAGGATAACTGTGGGACAGAGATAACCCTACCTCTGAAATAACTTGGGAATAACACTACGCCAAAGACAACTTGGAGGGCAGGAATAGCGTTAACCCCGAGATAACTTGGGATGGCAAGGATAACGCTATGTGCTACACTAAAACCTACACTGTACCTGTTGTACTTAAAACAATCCAGAGGAAAATTACATCTCTTGTTCTTCATGACATAAAGATAATCATCCTGACCAGGTGGATACAACTGAAAAATATTAAGCCTGTCATAGAGTTAAAGGAGAACTGAACCCTAAAATTGACTTTTTATCGTTTAAACATTTAGGCATAGTAGAACAACTACAAAACGTTTTTTTAAGCTGTTAGCCGAGCAGGTCACAAAAATTTGAGATTTTGTAACAAATCGACAAGATTTGATCGGCCGCTCAATTTGTGATGTCAGCAGTTGTTGCTGCTGCAGCAAGGCAGTATATTAATCGAGTCAATTAGTGAGTCAAAATCGAGACTTGAATCACCTAGACTCTTCCAGAATACTTTGCGAATGTCGAAAAAACAATGGATTTCTTTGTTCTGCTAGCCCACAATGCAATTTTCTTCAGTTCCAAAATCCTTTGCGCGCTTTGCAAATAAAAGACATGCGGTCAAGTTCGCTCACATTGTTGCAACTTCTTGAAGTGTTACGGAAATGCTACTGTTACTACAAGCATGTCTTTTTCCATTGTTTTTTGTAGCATTCACTTATTTTTCCCATAATCATACATAGTGGAGCATGTTTTTCTCACTTTCTTTTCTCATTTTCTTTTCTAATTACTTTTCAAAGCGAGTCTTTCGTTCTGTTGTTTTACAATTGATATGTAAACACGTCTGTGTCCCCTGCACTGATTAGCTTCGTTATTCGCAGGGGACGTCAACTGTAACCTTGAGGGTCTCCCAGGGATTTTGGGGAACAAGGGAACAAAGGGAAAATATCGTAGGGAACAAGGGAACCCCTGTTTTAGGGAACGCGGGAACATAAACTAGTAAAACGTAAACATTTTTATCTAAAAACTACATAAAAGACGT
>JAOBBB020132773.1:0-12771 GCA_025331005.2 Zoanthus gigantus
GTTCTATTGTCAATCAGGACCCCGTTTGGCGCCAATACCCCCCGGAGAAACTAAATAAAAAAATGTTGAATTTCTTATGGACATCGATAAAAATTACACTCACATCCTCAATTTGTATGTTCCTAAAACTATGAAAAAGTAGGCAGGTAAGGTTTGTCGGGGGCTTCAGCCGCCATAGATTTTCTCGATGCTGCAATTTCTCCATCCCGTCCGGATGTAACAATAAATTTCAATTGTTACTCCCTATTGTTTCTTACGAAGGAATTTCGCTTGGAAAGTTGTTTGTTTTAGTTAGCTTTCTGAAACATAAAACACAGTTTTTTACTATCGTTTTTTCGAGGTCTTAGTTTTCGAGGTCTTAGGTCTTAGTTTTCGAGACACCCAGATTTTTGGTAGTTCAAACTCTTTCAAGTTCGTTAAGTCATGTATTGCGCCTTGCAATATAGTGAGCTCAGATTACATATTAGTCTTCAGTACGTGTTAATCGAGGCACGTCACTCAAGATATCATACTCTAAACTTTAACTATAGAGGTTTTTTTGTACAATTTTATTAATTCTTTAAATTAGTACTTAATAATACGAGAATATTTATTTCCTAAAATGGGTTAGAAGAAAGTAAAAGAATATATCAGGCGCAATTTCAATTCATACTTCCTGTTTTATTCAAAACACTACAGGATACTTTTAGATGGGAGTCTGCTTGATGAAGAAGCTTGAGTAGAGTCTCGTGTAGTATTCGTTTGAACGCTTTTTGGGAAGTTGTATGAAAGTGCGAGATATCTCAATCCAGACCTTAACTCCAAAACGCGAAAACATATTTTTCAAATGGTTATATTTTTAGTTCTGGAGTATTTGATATAACTTTCTTTGGATGTAGAGGATCGTGTCATATAGGAGTGGATATTAGACACTTCGCTGAATAGGTTTTGGATATTTTCAGGTGCAATCTTTTCACATCATACATAAGATTACTGACACATTTCATGTACTAGCCTTCGTCGCAGCCAGTCTGAAGCTCCGTTTAGTAGTGACAGACCGGTCCAGTTTTATGTATCTATTCCATTTTCTTGTAAAATATGGTAGCGAGGTGTGTTTTAGGTACGTTAATTGAACAGATATATAGAAACATTCTCATTGCTAAATTCTGCTTTTGACGTCACGGACCAGAAAATAATATGGTAGTTACCAGCCTCCCGTAGTTCGGTCAAGGTGAAACTAAAATATACTACTAATATAGATACTAGAAAACGTGACCTTAGTGCCCATATTAATGGCTTTAAGTTCACTACTAGCAGCATGGACTATCTATACATAGATGATATAGGTACTCTTACTACACTACTAGTATAGATACTAACGTGACGTTAGTGCCCATATTAATGGCTTCAAGTTAGCTACTACCACGGTTGTTTTATCTATACATAGAAGATATAGGTACTCTTACCATACTACTAGTATAGATACTAACCTTACCTTAGTGCCCATATTAGTGGCTTCAAGTTAGTTACTAGCACGGTTGTACTATCTATACATAGAAGATATAGGTACTCTTACCATACTACTAGTATAAATACTAACGTCACCTTAGTGCCCATATTAGTGGCTTCAAGTTAGCTACTAGCACGGTTGTACTATCTTTACATAGAAGATATAGGTACTCTTACCATACTACTAGTATAGATACTAACGTCACCTTAGTGCCCATATTAGTGGCTTCAAGTTAGCTACTAGCACGGTTGTTCTATCTATACGTAGAAGATACAGTATAGGTACTCTTACCATACTACTAGTATAAATACTAACGTGACCTTAGTGCCCATACTAATGGCTTCAAGTTAGCTAATAGCACGGTTGTTTTATCTCTACATAGAAAACAAAGGCACTCTTACTATACTAGTCTAGAAAGAAAGACGAAAGCAGCAACATTCTGAGAGCTCCTCCAGCATACTTCCTATTTATAATTTTAATATTAACACAAAAAACGCTTTCTGTTAATTCTGTGGGATATGCGTGTGTACCCATTGCGTTCCTTCCCCTGACTATAGAAGGTATTGCAAGCCGTTGTTTTATAGGTTTTCATCGACTGGGTCAAATGTTTAGACATTGGGTTTGGTAAATTACTTACTCCGCGTCCTGGGCGGTTTTCATAACTTTCTTTCATCAAAGAATCGTAGACCGAAAATTCGTCGTCCATTTGTTCAAATCCCATTAGGGCGTTCTTGGGGGTCGGAATTGACTCTGATATGTTACTGCTTCTCATGCATTTCTTGAGTTCTATTATACAACGGAGTTTTCCTCTGCAATCACCTCGAGTAGTGTTAGCCAAGCACTGCTTGAAACGGTATAGGCACTTTTTCTAAAACAAAGATATTCCTTTATTAACAAATTCTTATTAATTAAAGACCCTATATTGCTTTTTTATCTTTTAGATGAAAAGTAGAACCCTTCAGTAATACTAAATTTCGAAAATTAAACAGTTTTTCGCGGTTCCTGTTATTTTTTTTTTAAGTCTTGAAACGTGCAAATAAGACAGTTTTGGGACTGCTGTCGTTATGAGCAATGATTCCATTATGAAGTCCTGGAGTGAAAAGGTTAAATATTAACACTGTTAACACGACAATTTCATTCGTTTACGGTCTAAAACACAGCGAAAAACAAAGAAATTTGAAATGCTTTGTTTGTCACGTTTTTCCTTGTAACATACTAATGGCAGCGAAGGTCGTTTTACTGCTGCTACGTCACAGGTACCAGTCCCCTGCCGCTCGGTCTAAATATAAATTCCAAACCTCTTTTCATTAAATAGCATACTTAGGTGTGGAATTTTTCTTCGGTTGTTCGAATTCTGTGTTCATAAATGACAATGGTTTTTATCTAAAAGAGAAAAAAAGCGATATAATGACTTTAAAAAGAAGTTTTACAGAACTTCCCATAACTTGAACCCCTGTTAACTGGAACCTCGAGCTAAATCCAAGCAAAATTGTTTTCCCATTGATTTCTATAAAACATTTACAGTGAGTTTGACCCTCGGTAACTTGAAACCCCGTCAGAGTTCTCCATAAGGGAAACCGAAACAATAATGTCATCTTACCTTTGTTCGCATGATTAACTTGCGTTTCAATTTCAGTTTTAACCGTGGCCCATATCGGCGGGGCCGCATGTGACATTTGCACCTGCGCATGCATAACGCTTTCAGCATGAAGCAGCGAAGGATTTTCTTACAATCATTTCCAGCAGCCATTTTACACCTGCAGAACTGTCGACGGCACATCTGGGACAAAAAATGAAACATGAAAAGTGGGTAAAGGGCATTGGATTTCAATGCGGGTGACCTGGGTTCTAATCCCGCTCTGATTGCGAATTGGATTTGTCTTTGGTAGTCCCAGGGTCTTATTCCCCAGCTGTCTGGTTTGCCTCCTAACCTTTGAATTCTTAACCCTTTAACCCCTAAACACGTCAAATGACATAATGCTAAATTCACCCAACTAAATCTTGTACTTTTTGTAAATGAAGTTTGGGAGAATATGCTTTTTATTTTGTACAAATTTTTTCACCAAATGAAATTCTTAATTCTCATTACTAAATGGATTCTTTTGAATATTCATTTGTTTTTTTATTCGTTTAAATCTTTCCAGTCTAGCAAAATTGCCTATAAATCAGGTCGCCTGGTTAGCCTAGTTGGTAAGGCGCCAGTCTGCTGTGCGGGAGGCTTGGGTTCGATTCCCGGCCGGCCGGACAGGGTCTTAAAATAATTGAGGAGAAGGTGCTGCCTTTGCTCTAACATCTGCAAATGGTTAAATCTTCGCTTCTTCTCGGATAAAGACATTAAGCTGTACATCACATCTATCGCAAGGAGTTGTTGTTGTTGT
This sequence comes from Zoanthus gigantus, assembly GCA_025331005.2. Lineage (NCBI taxonomy): Eukaryota > Metazoa > Cnidaria > Anthozoa > Zoantharia > Zoanthidae > Zoanthus > Zoanthus gigantus. Next base: position 3,868 of record JAOBBB020132773.1, read on the forward strand.
GTTATTGTGTTGTATATTGTGTTTTCAATTATGGGTTTAATTTGTTCCTCTCAAACTTTTTTTTTTTGAAATGCTCTTGGTCTTCTATACATTGCATTTTAAAATTGTAACGGTCACTTCCTAGATCCACACATTAAAAAATTTTAAGAAGATTTTTGGGTTTTTTTGAAAACAGAACCGTTTCCTGGACTCTGGGAGGTTCCACTGGTAGATTATCGAGACCCAACCGGCCGTAATTGTGCAATGATTGATGCATGTCAGGGACTAGACAGAAAAGATGATGTTTACAACATGTTAAAAGAGAACTTTGACAGGCATTATTTGTCTACCAAAGCTCCTTTCCCCATGTTCACACACGCCGCGTGGTTTTTGAAGAAGCAGTTCTATCTGGGTGGTATGTATTATTATGTTTTAAAAATATCACTGTTTTTATAGCCAGGCATTTAATCAACCAACCTATCTTGCCTAGTTTCCAGGGCTTATTCCTTGGAGTGGGTCGGGAAAAGAGAAAGTCATCGGGACGAGCTAGACTTGTAGTCAAGTATCGAATAGGGCTTCCATAAAATTACTCGGACTCTCAACGGATAAAACTCTGCTGTAAATTACGCAAGTTTTTATTAAGTAACTTTTTGCTTTTTTTGACTAATTTACACTTTTATAATTAGCTTGATAATTGTATATCTATAAACAGATTTTATTTAAATGTTGTTATTACATCATATTACATATATTACAAGGAATTTCTCTCAGTTCAGATGTACTGGCAGCCAATAGCACCCGTAGTAGATCTAATATCCATATACTTAAAATATCTCCCCAAAAGGGGAGGTGAATGGTAGTGGATATATACCGAGACACGAAGCGTCGAGGTATATATTTAGCTCTATAGGCACCAACCCTGTGGGGGACAGTTGTTTTAGTATTTACCAAAGTAATGGAATAAAAAGCACTTTATTTTCAAAGAAACAATACAATGTAAACCGTTTTTCTATTTTTTGCCACGCACTTTCTGTCATTTTCACTTCCGTCTCAAAATCAACTAATAGTCTTGGATCAGTCGCGAGATATCGGAGCCAATGAGAGCGCGCGAAAATGGATATTGTTTGCTTTGGTAAATACTAAATCTGGCTACAGGTTATTTTCTTAATTAGCTGTCAAACGTTTTAATAGTCTTAGTCCAGCAATCAAGATCTCAATTAATGTTCATGCCTTCACCACTAATTATTGGTTGGAGTTAGGAGATTGAGGTGAATTGTATTTGTAACCTTTTTGTTGTAAATTTATATTGTAAGTATGTTATTAGATTCAATATACTATACATATATTTCTAGTAGTTTTAATATTTATTATTTATTGTATAACAGCACAGCTTCAATGTAGAAAAGTGTCAACTTTTTAAATTCTGTGAAATATAAAGGTTTATTGTTATTGTTATTGTTATTGTTTTCATTTGTTATTGTAAACCTCTGTGTTTGTTGTATTCCCAGATGTGCTTCGCTTCCTCAAAGAGGTATCAGCGCATGATGACGTGTGGATAGTGAGTGTATCCCAGGCCATCGCATGGATGCAAAACCCGACCACACTTGACAAAATCAACACTTTTCAACCGTGGAGATGCGACAAGCCCCCCCCTGCTCACTGCAATAAGAAAACTGTTTGCGGTCCTTATCCAGGCCATTACTTTCATATCTGCCAACAGCCCTGTCCCAAGAATTATCCTTGGTATGGAAATCCGTTTGGAAAATGACTCGGATATCAGGATTCGACGAATATGTGAAAACATAGATAATGCAATGCTATTTGTAGTCATTTTGTTCAAACAGGCTTAGATGCAAAAATTTGATTTGGAGAGAATGATAGACGTTAAAAAGTTTCTTTTATGGAAAAGTTGAATTATAGTATTCATATAGCGACATTGTTATCCGTGCACTGAGACGTTTTGAACGATCGTTGCGGTAATACTTAACTAGTCTCCATCATTGTGTGCATCCTAGATTGGCTTTGATGGAAACACTAGAATTTTAGAAATGATTTACTCTTTCATCAGTTATGCAGCTTCATAGCTCAGCTAGTAAGAGCGGCACACCAGTATTGCAGAGGTCACGGGTTCGAATCCAGTTGAATCCTGAAGAGTTGTTTTTTGCAATCGCTTAAATTTCGTACAGAACCAAGAATATTATTCAAAACTCGCAGATTGTTCAAAATGTCGTTACTTGCACTACTGTATCGCCATTTTTAACCGTATGCACAGAATTTTAATAAAGCAACGAAAATGGCAGGGTTTTGTGTTAATGCAACATTCTAGAAGAAACACGTTTGAGTTTTTATAGCTGTGTATTGAAAGGCTTGGACACGGGTAATAGGACAAGAGGCCTGGAAACGGGTAATAGGATAATTTCGTCTCCAGTTTAGATTTCAAAACACTGAACTTAACGGAAGTAGTTCAAACCTTAGGTTTGCGTGTTATCATTTGCTGTCAAACTCCTTTATAGAGGCTTTGCATAATCACGTGACTCGGGAACACTTATTAAAATATATAACTTTTCGACCATACTTCTTCTCTTGACCAGTATATCTTTCAAGATATTGCTACCCTGTATGCTGAAAGTAATGTTTGTTTGGATTTGATGAGATATGCAAAAAAACTTAGGATCTCATTTGCACAATTTGGTTTTGCTGTCATAATTTTCTGGGAAACTTAAAAATTGGTGATCTGAAACAAAAAGGTTGCTCAACTTAATGTGCTTTTAGAGAGTTTGTGTTTAAAAGATAAAAAATTTAACAATTTTGCATGGTTAGTTGCTGTGTTAATACCCCAACGGATAAACCTTCATGCCTCCCAGAGAATGCGAGGTTGATAAACTTGTTCGAGCGCTTCTTCAAGTCTTTGGACACGGCACAGTCATCTAAAATTATCAAAGTATTAGTGCCTGAAAACAAGTCCGCACAGTCATGCAGAAGTTCATTGATCTCATCACAGTTACTAGCGTCTGGAGATACTACCAATAAATTTTTATCATTCTCGGCAAAGCCATGATATGTTTTATTCTTCGCGTAAGTGGGACAAATAAAAACAATGTATTCAAAGACACCTTTGAATGGACCGCGGAGTTGCTCGATTAGATACTGTGTTTTACCGCAGTTTGTTGGCCCTGTGATGATGCAATGGAAGGGTGTTTTGTCACGGAGTTCTTGCATCCTATGCTTTAATTTTGATGGAGTCTCCCTTTTAAATTAATGATCATTTCCTGTAGCTGGAAATGATGTTGGGTATGTGACTTCAAATTTGATACAAGATGGACTTCAGGTTTGAGTTCATAACCTCCATCAAAGCGTCAGCCACTACAAACATGTGGCAGGTCATGTTTCCTGATCCTCCAACTTTCCTTTTGATTTCAAGCTTGACACCATCGCGGGCATTGTTAAGGGTAAGGCCACCTCTATGAATGTCGTTATCAGGGTATGTTCTCAAGTCAATCCAGAGAGCATATTTGTTGCCTGTGTAGAACTCCTATTCCTTCAAAGAACCAGATCCTCCCATACGTTTCTTTATATTCTCCCATGCGTCAGATGGAACCATACCTTTGGAAAGGAGGCGGTTGGGAATGCCATCCACGTTGATGGAAATTGACTTGATGTCAGGGTTGACGAACTTCTCCGAGTCTCTTGTTCTAGCCGTGTGTGCTTCCGTGAAGAGACACAGGATTCCAGTCATGGATCTCCTCGGTAGATTGATGTGCTCATTGATGACGCTGTCATTCGGTTTGGAGATGGTGAATATCTTATGTAATAATATATTTTCATAGAAGAAGACTTTTCCAGATTGGTAAGAAGCTCTCGCCTGCTCTGCCAAGCTGTCACTTGAGATGCATTGATACTCCAGCTCCAAATTCGTGATTGAATAATTGGGAGCCTTGTGACATCAGAGTAGATGACAATGTCCGCCACTTGAGCGAACGTCAACTCAAATATGAGATGGTTTGGAAGAGCTTTTGGATAGAAGACTTCATGGTCATTCAGAACTGGATGGTCCAGAGGTATTCTGTATTTAGTGTTGTGCACTGACGCGAGAGCTACCTCTCCAGTATCCGAGGTGACCTTATCTCCAGCGTTTGTTCTCAGCTTTCGCATGTTCACATATGAGATGCCTTGCTTGAGTCTATCTTCCCTCTCTTCTTTGGAGAGGAAAAGGTCGTTGTATGTTTGAAGTAGATCATAAAGCTGAGTATCCTGCAGAATTTCTCCTCCGAATTTAACCTTGAGACTCGTCACCAAGTTTCGGCCAACGTTATTCACGAGAGTGTTGTTAGCGTGACCAGCGACATTCAAGTTGAATAGAAATGCAGCACTACCTGGAACGATGACGACACCTTCTGCGAGTTTTGGGATATTCACATACAAAGTCTCACCAGGTTGATAGATGATGAGTTCAGTGTAATCCGGTTGAGAGTTGCTTCAGCTTTCAAACCGAAAGCTTCTCGTGGATTCCTGTTGGGGTTTAGAACCTCTGAAATTGCCTGTGACATATTGTTTTAGAGTAAAATCATGTTAGCTTTAAATGCATTATGTAAAGAAGGTTATCACAAATTTATTTTAGTAAAGGTGCCTATTGGAAAGGATATGCAGCTATTGGCAAATTAACTGAGCGTGCCAGAGTTGCCGAAGATGATGCAAAGAGATGGCTTGAGAAACAAGCATTGTGGCAGATATATTTAGCACTACCGAAGTATATTCCGAGAGCACATTGGACTATATATAAGCCCAACGTTATTCACCACGCACATTTATTATATTTAACTCATGATATTCAGGGTCAAATCACTTTTAAATACGCCTTGGTGGTGGTTGATGTTGCTTCTAGATATATTGACGCGGAAGCATTGACTAGTAAAGACTCAAGCAAAGTTGCCAGAGCTTTTGAAAGAATCTACTCTAGAAAGCTTATGTATCCTAAGATAATTCATGTAGACGAAGGTACAGAGTTTATGGGAGATGTGAATAGGCTCATGAATAGACATGATGTTCGCATCCAACGAGGTGAACCTAAAAACCATAGACTCAAGCCTTTGGGGAACGAGCAAATAGAACTATAGCTGAAAGGTTATTCAGTCATTAATATGCGCAAGAGATGTTGACGGATGAAAGGTCTAGAGTATATGAGAGAAGACTTCGAAGAGTTGTAGCAGCTATCAATAGAGACCCTAGACGTATCCTTGCAAATGAAACTCCCGTTGATGCTGTAGAAAAAGATAAAGGTAAACTTAGAGATGTTAATTATAAGAGACCTGTTGGTGTTGATGAAATTAGGTTACCTCCAGGGGTTAAGGTGAGATATTTGTTATTTCCCTGAGAAGATGAGGGTAGTGAAAGACGAATAGCTACAGACCCCATCTGGAGTTTGGAAATCTATGACATAGCACGCACTGTTATCATACCTAAAAAGCCTGTACTTTACTATCTGTCTGAAGGTGCTCCAAGAAGGAACTTTGTAAGAGAGGAACTTCAAGTTGTACCGGAGGATACAGAGTTACCACCAGATTATGTGTTGAGTAGATAGTTATATAGACTAAACTTTCTGACTTGAAGTCGAGTCAGAAATACACGCAACCAACTCAGTTCCTAGATAGGTAATGACGATGTGCTAGAGTGCTTATACCATCTTCCAAGATGATGCGTTTATCATCCTCATTAGACAACGCCACCTTGTTTACTCTCTCACTGAAAGCATCATGCTTGTGGGAACGGATAACGTTCATCTGTCTCATTTGAGGTTGTTGATTGAAAAGGAAGTCCTTGAAATCATTGAAGGTTATGCTATTCTGCACAACATACTTCTTAATACCCTTACACTTTTTAGACTTCTTCCCTTGATCCATCAAATATGCAAACAACTTAGCTCTCAAACCTACAAACTCTACTATTTGCAGTCCCCCAGCTTCATCCTTGAACATCCTAATGATCTTCTTGTTGACACCAGTGGGAATTCCAGATGGGTGATCCTTTGGATAATTGCTGGTGTCAAACCTCTCATGCACGTCAGGACTGATGTCACGGTAGAAATCATCAATCTCAATCTCGTACATGAGTGAGTCTGTATCTGTGAAGAGAAGCTTAGCTTTGTCACCGTACTTTGGTATGATGTAGTTGTAGTGAAAGTTGTACATATGCAACTTACTCAACTCAAGCACGGTGAAGCCTACATATCTAGGTTTATCTTGAACCACCTTCTTCTTCAGCATATGGATGGCTGCAAAGTGTTTGTTGTAGATAGTGAAGCGACTGAAGTTGGGTTTGCATATCCACTTCTTGGCCTCCTCTTTGCTCGTGACCAACTTGACGTCAACGTGGTTCCTGACATTCTCCAGGGTCTTCCCCTAGACGGCATTTTTCATCTACTTGAAGAAGTCCTTCTCAAAGTCATTGGTGGCTTGTGATCTCAGTTTGGTGTTGAGCCTGATGTAAGACTCCATCCAATTTGATTCCTCAAAGGTAACACCTCTGTGAATCTTGGTGAGCACCATACCTTTGTCTAAGTAGAACTTTAGATTCTCGTGATGAATCGTATACCTTTCTTTGTTGTGGAGGTTAGGAATCAGTTTAGAAACCTTACCAACTTGAACATTTTCAGGAGCAAGAGCATAGTCATTTTGGAGATCAGATGTTCCGGATATGTCAAATCTACTTCAAGGATGCATGGCATATCTCGCCATTTTGATGATTCTTCCTGAGTCATCCATCTGAACCCACGATATGGAAGTTTCTGTGACATGGCATGACCGTATAAGTTGTTAGCGTCTAAGTATTCTATATATTTATTAGGTTGTGAAGGGTCATAGTTTGTCATGTAAGGGTTGTTAGCTTTGCTATGTCTGATTGAGATCATAGAGACTCCACTGCGTATCCCTTTCTCAATCATCAAAGCCATGTTGGGGTCAGTGAGCAGTTCCAGCTTGGTTTTAATATTTTTCAACATAGCGTCCCAAGCTAACCCAGGAGCTGTGTAGTACCATGCAAGATCAAGACTGTAATACCTCATGCAAACCTCTCTGAAATTCTTAAAGTCGGCAAGTAGAAGTACATCCGTCTCAAGATAGAGGTCATGGTACTCCCTAAATGTCTTGATCTTAAATTCATTTCAGACATCTTGAGCGTGTTGATAGTCTTCATCTGTTATGTGACTATCGGTTAGTCTGGAATAAAAAGCATCTTTTGGAGGGAGCTGATTTACCTTGAGCTTTTCAAAGGAATCGAAAATTCATATGGAAAGACCCCTTTTCTACGCATCAAGGTAAATTTAACAGCTTCATAGGGTTTCATTGCGAGATTTTTGAAACAATGTGAGGGTAGGTTGTCTACGAGACTTGAGAATGAAGATGCCATGAATTTGAATGAGTCTATGAATCTTCTCTCTCGCACGATATTCTTTTCCATGCCATCCTTCTTGTCTATATAAGTACCCACTGTAACCCTTCTTGAGAAGGAGATGAACTTCTCGTTGTCTGGGATGCAATCTATTTTCCCAGGGGTTACGTGGAAACTCTTGATGAAGAGATGGGCATCATATCCTGCGAGATTATGCATGACGACTGGGATGTTTTAGTATCCTGAAAAGCGAGTTGCATGATCTATGTGCAGCGCCTCTGTACTTGCCTGTGAAGTGGTCATGATCAATAAGTTTGTTATCACTACCATCAAACTTGCCTTCACATATGTGACACACTTTCGCATTTGAGAATTGGTTGTAATCTACTGATTTTTCATCCATAGGCTTGTTGAAATCTACTGTTTCATAGATCATCTTGATGTCAGCCTCTAGCGACCTGATGAAGTTTCCTCCCATATCACTATCTGCATCTGATCTATCAGTACATGTTCTCATAATAGGCTGGAAGAGTTCATCATCAGAAGATTTAATGATGTAACTCCAACCAGAAACTTCATGCTTTTGGTATTTTTGTGTGTAACTTTTGTCAGGATTTGGCTGACATGTATCTATCTTCCTATTTATACACTCAAAGTCAGCGTAGACGATGATTGGACATTGCATCTTCCTATTCAACTTCTTATGGTTGAAGGAGACATACTGAGGTGTGCCATCTTCATTCACTGGCATCACATTTCTAACCGCGCCAAACTTGGAGCAATCTTTGAGATGTTCCTCTAGCTTCTCCTTTGTTTGAAAGTGACTGTGACACCTCGGACAAAACTCATGTGCAGATTTATGATTAGTCACTTCTGACCTCACAAGTCTGTTGAAGTTCTTGATCCAGGCATAGTATTCTGTATGCTCATTCTTGAGGCGTAGAAGACATATTCGCATCTTCTTTCCATCATCATTCTCGCTGGCATGTAAAGTATAGAACCCTTCATCATCATACCCATACACATATATAGCGTAATCAGGGTTATTCTTCTCAAACTTATCGATCTGATTCAGAGGTGTGGGGAAATCTATTCCAGTCCAGTCAAACTTTTTAGAGTTCTCTCATCTGACTGGAAAGTCTTTGTGGATCTTTGCCCTTGTTTGGATATATTGCAGAGGTGATAGCCCATTTGAAGCACTCATTGTCAGACTTATTCTTGACATTAACTATAGGCCTCCTGTAACCTATCTTCTTCGGAAGAGGAATATATGAACTTCCAGCTAATGGTCTGAAATGGGCGATGCTTATATCAAGAGATAGAATCTGATCAAATTGCCACCCACATTAAATCTCTCATCTCTCTGTATTTCTCAGCTGTTTGTTGTTTCATATATCTCTATCACATCACTGTGAAACTAATGTGTCATCTCTTCAACCTCTCCCGTTGCAGGATCTATTCTTGGGAATCTTTCATGCAAGAGAAAATGAGTCTTCTTTGGCTTCTCTTTCTCTGTGAGCAGTCTTAGGACTCTAGGTTCAG
>JAOBBB020132853.1:0-12771 GCA_025331005.2 Zoanthus gigantus
TTTTGTCTCGTTTTGAAAAATTAACCCCCTATATTAAACTTGTAAAATAAAATTTTACCCCCAAAAAAAAAACATTTTGCATAAAATTTACCCCCCCCCCCTCCAATAAAAATCACCAGCCCCCTTCCTGTGACATAATAAACGAACAGTCCCTTAGAGAAGATCTTCAACAACTGGTGGCTTTGAGTTATGTTTAACTTCGGCGGACATGCTTCATATCAATGCACTTCGCCACTTTGCGCCAAACACTTTGTTTACATCCAAAAACTCTGAATCGTTGATGATATCGAAGGCAAATTTTGCTTTGAAATGTCAAATTAACCCAAACCAAAGAAAGTTCAAAGTACTCATTTTAAAAATATTGAGTTACGTCAGCTTTTTAAGTTTCGGCACGAAACAGTTTTAAAATAATGGCTGGCGCTTTCCTCGTTGACGTTCGGTTTGTTTCTTTACTTTATAAGTACTCGATAAAAACTGTTTTGGTAGACTTGAGCGAGTAGTTGAAGGCTCTATTTGTGATGAATATTTAATCCTCTTTTGATAGCGAAGGCAAACCTTTTGAAAACATAGATTCATTAAAGTGTATACAGCCGCTCTGAATCGTTCATGATATCCAAGCCTATAATTTTGCTTTCGGTCAGCTATTCGAGTTTTTGGCATGCAGTTTTAAACGATATCAATAGCAAGCAATTCTCTCGTACGAGGTTCGGTCTGTTTCTACTTGATAAAAACTTTTTTGTTTTGAAAGACTTGAATTAATGATTTGTTGAAGGTTCTATTTGTATGACTATCGCTTGTCCATATGGCTTTCCGAATCCTCTTTTGATATCGAGGCAAATCAACCTTTTCAAAACACAGCCGACAATTCAGTTCATTTTAATTGACTAAAAGTGGAAAAAGCCGCTCGTTTTAAAAATTATCTTCTGTAGGTATATTGTCTATACGGTGTCCCATTGACGCTATAGCAATTTTCTAACATTTCTTTTTGATCACTTTAATCTTGTTTTAAAAAAGTTTTCATTTATACATCAGTTTAGTTTTTTTCGCTCGATATGACTTTGTTTCACTTTTTTTCTCTGTGAAACCTTAACTAAACTAAACTGAAAATCCCGCGTGGCTAATCGACGCCATAGCCCACAATGCAATGGGACCTTGATCTGTCACTTTTTGCACGTGGAAGAGCTTGTAGTATGTTTTCTTGTCGCTTTTATCATGTCATATCGAGTGAGAAAAAAATCAACTAAACTTAAATGAATATTTTTCTTAAAAAAAATTAAAGTGATAAAAAAATGCGAATAAAAAATATAAATATAAAATGTTAGAAAATTGTTATGGCGTCAATGAGCCACCATAGTATGTTGTCACATCTGCAGCGATAAGGCTAATGTCAGTAGGTATGATGCCACATCTGCATTAATAAATTTATTGTCTGTAGGTATGACGTAAGGGAAACAGAACCAGCAGAATTCAGCTATGTGTTTGTAGCCAAACAGATTTCAGAGGGAGCAATGTCATTCCATAATAACTACTATATATATAGACCACTTTCATAAATGGCAGCTATTTTAGTATTCTTTTGTCTGTATTCAAGTTTGCCTGGCTGGTCTCGTCTTTGAGCGAAAATTTCAAAAGAATATTTTAACGCAAACGAGGCTAGCCAGGCAAATTTGAATACAGACAAAAGAATACTAAAATAGCCGCCATTTATGAAAGTGGTCTATTAGCCAGTACAAAAAATACCATAATACTCTTTGTTTGTCCACCCAAAATTTTGCATAAGCAACCGACTGAGGTCGAATAACGGGCCAACAACTTTGCATATTAAAATATCCTTTCCGTACTATTGGATGACCAACAATATCCTAAAGATTTAGACATATCAAACGTTAGTAGTCTTCTAAGTGGTTTCAGTGAATTTGGAAGGCTAACGCCTGAAACGTAAGCTACGTGCGCTCCAAACGTCAGCTCCTTACGCTCGAAACGTCAGCTCCTTACGCTCAAAACGTCAGCTCCTTACGCTCGAAAAGTCAGCTTCTTACGCTCGAAATGTCAGATCTTTGCATTCGAAATGTCAGCTCCTTACCCTCGAAACGTCAGCTCCTTACGCTCAAAACGTCAGCTCCTTACGCTTGAAACGTCAGCTCCTTACGCTCAAAACGTCAGCTCCTTACGCTCGAAACGTCAGCTCCTTACGCTCGAAACGTCAGCTCCTTACGCTCGAAACGTCAGCTCCTTACGCTCGAAAAGTCAGCTTCTTGGGCTCGAAATGTCAGATCTTTGCATTCGAAATGTCAGCTCCTTACGTTTGAAACTTCAGTTCATTGTACTAGAAACGTCAGCACCTTACGCTCAAAACGTCAGCTGCTTGTGCTAGAAGCATCAGCTCCTTACGCTTGAAACGTCAGCTCCTTACGCGTTTTACCTACGCGCAAGAGTTTTTTAATATATTTTTCAAACAGACTTGTTAAAATGAATTTGAAAAAAACCGTTTTTTTTACGAAAAAGCAAGCCTTGGGAAAATACTGAACATTGTAAGGTTACAGGCTACAAAAGATGCAACTCTTTTTTAAAGATGGATACTATTGTATTTATTGAACAATGATTCAACCCTAAAGACAACTTGTTTTTTATTTTAAAACCTCTGAAACAGGTAAATTTTGTGTTTCTTCAGTTTAATAATGTTGTAATGATTTAAGACTTCCCCCATACAAGAGATTAAAAGTGTCACTCCAGCACGTCTCGAGCTAGCTAGCTCAAGTCCATATTTTCCTGAGAAAAGGAAAAAGCAAAGTATTAGTATGTACATTCACTCCGACGAAGGATTACTGTGCAGAACATCAGTTCTAAAATTCTTTTCACTACGATGCACAAGTTATCAGTTTATAAAACTGTTTCTGTAAAAACAACGAAGCAGTATTCCATTTATGACATTTATTAGTATGCAGCTTGAGTTGAAACACAATCACGGGCCACTGTAAAGTTTGATGAAATGTTAGTTAGAACCATGGTTCAAAAACCTTTATGAATGATCGTTGCGATTATGATTATTGAGACTGAGTTTGAACCGAGGTGTAAACGCGGTGTAAACGTTATGAATGATCGTTGCGGTTATGATTATTGAGACTGAGTTTGCGCCGCTGTGTAAACAAAGACGTTATAAATGATCGTCGCGGTTTTGTACAAAATTCATAAAATAATTGTTTGCACCATGGTGCAAACTCCGTATAAATCGTTGCATACCTCAGAATGGCATTGGTGCACCCACTAAAATGAATTGCCTTCTTAGCGGTGGCTTCATAACCCAGATGGTTAGAGCGTTTCATTGATATCGAAGATGTCCTGGGTTCGTATCCAGTTGAAGCCTGATAATTTTAGAAGCTTCTCTTTTAAAATTGCAAGCTATATAAGGCTTCTCTTTCACAATTGCAAGCTTTATATGGCTTCTCTTTCACAATTGCAAGCTTTATAAGGCTTCTCTTTCACAACTGCAAGTTTTAGAAGCCTTTTCTTTCAAAATTGCAAGCTTTATAAAGCTTCTCTTTCACAATTTCAAGCTTTAGAAGGCTTTTTATTCACAATTGCAAGTTTTGGAAGGCTTCTCTTTCAAAATTGCTCAAACCACGTACATAACCACGACGAAAGTTAATAATGACACTGTAGTAGATTTGTTAAACCATGGTTCCACATTTCCAGAGCAGCAGCAGTATAGTAAGGTACCCTACTTACCCCTACTTACCCTTTATTTTATGCGGTAGATATTGTTAGACCAAGGTCCCCCACTTCCAATATCTCTGCACGCATCAGATGTCCCATACTTATTGTATGTTTTGTCTCCTTCAGGTCCTGACCAACACTCTCTGCCATCTTGTATTCCAAACACCTAGCAAAAGTAAAATTACTCAGTTTTACATTTGATCACAACGTTTCTAAATTTTGCTTTACATTGTGTATATAAAAATTAATTATTTTAAATGGTGAAGATTAATTCATATTTATCGTAGAATAGCACTTGTGCAATCCTTTTCCCTTTTTACTAAAGCCGTCAAGCAAATGTAACTTTTCAATTCTAATTTAAAACATCTCCAATTTTGTGACATTTTGTGTCTGCTTCAATACTATTTGTCCAGATGTTGCGCTTTTATTTTATTTTTTTGAGGTTAGTTTGGTTGAGACAACTAATCTTTATAAACAGCAAAAAATGCGGAAAACAAACAGGTGAATTATATGATTTGGTTATGTATGCAATTTATCAAACCTTAAAAAAGTTTTTAGAATTAATGCAACTTTCTTTAAAATAATTGTTAGTAAGGAGTTTCGAGGTAATGCGTGTTATTGCGTTGCTTTGAATAAAAAGCATATCAGTCACATGAACACTGAGTGATTTAAAAAACGAGTTTATTCCGCCGTTTTCCCATTGAGTGCCGTCACATGTTTCAAAATTGTCTTCCTCTTGAGACGTGAACCAATCAGATCACTTATACCAAGGCCCTGATGGATATTTAAAGCCTGGTTTCCAAATGATCTGTAATGGTCGGCGACTGTCTACAATCATGATCGGTAACCAGTCTGCGTCATGTCCCCAACATACGGAAACACCTAAAACGTTGTCTCAGACAGTCTGCGACACACGATCTGAATGATCGGAAGAGTTGAACTTGATTCTACTTTCCCGACCATTGCGACCACGCCGACAAAAAAAGATTTTAATGGAACGCGCGTCTGGGAAGGTCTGCGACAATCGTCGATATATCATTGTTCCTCTTAAATCACGTGACAGTAACTGCCCAATGAGAAGTGAGACTTTTGCCACTATTTTCAAACCAAACATATTAAGATTTGTGGGATTACTTAAACTGTGATTTCCAAAAAAATATAGAAAAACTTGTGTAGTGTTTGCGACTCATCGATGCAGACGGTTGCCAACCATTACAGATCATATGGAAACCAGGCTTAGCAAGCCACAGCTTCAGTACAGTACGACAGCAAATAGATTTAAAATTTAAATTTGTTTTTGTTATCAAAGTTTTGACCATTACAAATTTCGTAAAAAAAATAGTCTTACCTTTCTTTTATCAACTAGACATCTAAACCTGTTTGCATGATTTTATGTCTGCTAGTCTTTCTGGGTGGGTCGCGAAGAACTTTTAGGTACAATGCTATGAAGAAATTTTAGGGGTCTTTTTTAAAAAGAACTAACCAGCGTTTTACCTTATAATGTTGACTTTTAGCCTTCTCATAGCAAAGGTTGATGACACGTCCTGTATATCCCAAGAATTTTGGTAGCGCTCTTGTGCGGGTATCCTTGAAGCATCCCACATCTTTATACGGAGGTACTGGACGGACTGTTGAGTTGGTTGTATATGTGAGCAAAACCGCAAATATAACTTTTATATTTGACCTCTTTCAATTTTTAATTCAGTTTTTTTATGCATTTTATTTGAATATTTTAATGCCATTATTGTACATATTGTAGTATAATATAGGGCCGTAAGGGAGAATACGGTACATAAGTACTGTAACTACGCACCCTATCCAAATAAAGAGTCATTATTATCATCATAAAGAGTCATTGATGTACCTGAATGTTGGCTAAATATAGCTTCATAGCCTTACCGCCTTTTCCTCCCTCCCATGGACGCAATGATCGTATGAACACTCTAATAATTAAGTGTAGTGATAAATTTATATATATTATCTATATAATGATCGTCCTGTCGTATGTTATATCATTTAGCGTTCTTTTATTCAAGTATCAGTAATTCTACCCGACAAGTTAGTTGTATATTAGTTTTAGCCTATACCAGCTACCTCGAACATCTCCAGGTTACTGTGGCTGGTATTAAAATATGTGCTAATTTTATTAATATTCTTTATTGTAAAATACATTGAACACTTGATGTGAACATGTGAAGATGAAAAATAAATGTGTTCTACATTCCATTATTCTTTATGGGCCTTCAGCGCTAGCTGACATAAAAACAGTACTAAACAAACATAGTCGTAGTTCTATGTAATAATATTGAGAAAGACATATAAATTTTCGATAACATTTACTAACCTAGCATTCGATAGACGTCAATCGCCCAAGGCCCTCCCACACCGTACTCGCACTTATCGGTCTTTCCGTGTTTATTGTAGGTTTTGCTGGCTCGAATTCCTGACCAGCACTCCTCGTCATTTTCTAAACCAAAAACCTTGCGAAAAAGATTAAAATAATGTTAACAGCTGATTATGACTATTGTGACCAATGATTTAAGAAACAAAACATGTTCTCCTTGCCTTCATAACCTTGTGAAAGCCAAAGGCGAACGTTTGAGAGAATTCGAGAGCAGATCAGTGAAAACCCGAGGCCCCGTCAGGACTTAAATATCGAAAGACGATATACGAAGCGCCTATGTTTAGTTTTATTTCTTTCATGAAACTGTAAATACTCACAACTTAGAGATAGCCAATCATATAGCTAACATAGGTTTAGCACTTCATAGCGCTATAAAAACAAACTTGTAGACCAATCAAAACGCACGTACTATTCAAATTATATTTTATAAAGTAAAGTAAATCCCATATAACCTTAAAATATTAAACTGTCAGATATTTTATTGTTGGCGTTCCAGTGCTTCATAGCGCAATGAAAATACACTTGCTGACCAATCAAAACCCACGCCATCATCATCATTTCACATTTTAAACGTCTGTTTTCCATGCTTGCATTGGTTAGGCAGGTTTACCTTCTACTCAATTTGAGTTTGTGCCAGGTCACGATCAATCTTCAAAGATCTTAAATCATATCCATGACTTGGTACCAAGTCTTTCAAGGTCCACCCTTTCTTTGTTGCTCCTCCCAACAACAATATCTCTGCATTTCTTCACCATGCTATCATCACTGGATCTCTCTACATGGCCAAACCAACACGAACTATACAAATTGTTTTATAAAAATAGATAAAACGGTTTGCATAGCGAGGATGCGGTCTTCCACCGACAAGGTTCATGGTTTAAGTTTTTGAACATTTGCAAGAACTTCTTTTATGCTCAAATTGACTTAGGATTTATATTCTTAGCATATTGATATCGGCTAACCTGCAAAGTGTCCTGACAAGAAGGCTTTTAATTGTTCGCTTAACGCAATAGAAGTCGGAGATAAGCGCCGACTCCATAGGTCACAAGACTCATTAAATTGGAAATTGGCTGAGAAGATAAACTTAAAAGGGCTAGTATAGGCGTCACCAGGACTTTTTTGAGGGGTGGACTGAAGGGCAGGAGTCTTTTAGCGCGAAGGCACAAGTAATCTAGGGGGGTCACCCATCCCGAAACGTTTGCCAGACTTTTGGCTGTAGTGGTGGGTGGGGGCGTACTCGCGATCGATCAAATACGGTAATAAAAGTTTAGAGGATAAAAATAATTTGAATGAGATTATTCAAATAAGATTTTTTTCTGAAAGTTAAAGGATGATTTCTTTTTTTGACTATCAAAAGGGGGTTCGTTCGCACCTGACAACCTTCCCCCTCCCCCTTGCGACGCTTTCGGCTGGTAAATTGAATTCAAAATACCGGGCACAAACATGGCAGAGAGCATTACACGGCCTGTAAATTCTTACGATCTAAATATTATCAGCTTGCAATATCAGCACGTACGGCATAACTAACAACTTGCTCAAGTTACAAAATATGATGAAACTACGAAACAATTCTTTTGGTTGTGTAGGTAATTATTGTATTTATATAAAAAAAAAAAAAAATTCCGATTCCATAGGAATTAAGCTATTGACTTATGCAATACTAAAGCAGTATTTTTACAGCTATGAACGCACAGATGTTGGGTCATGGTCAATTTTAGACCTTTTTATACCATAATTTGTTGATAGTAATTTGCAAATCAGTTGGGTTTTTTTCCATTACTATGTTATATACCTCGTAATAGTTGTTTTTTGCCTTGGCAGAGCATTCGTCCGCGGAATCGACGATACCTAGGAATTCTGGGACTGCTCTTTCTTTCGTATCGCGATAGCAACCCAAATATACGTAAGGCTCTAGAGAACAAAAAGGAGTATATATGGGTTGAGAACACCAAGAGAAATGATAATGCATGACAAGCAAAGAATTGAATTCAAACCAGAGTTTTGGTTTCATTGTAAAGGGGATGCAAGTTTTCTGGAAGGCCAAAACTGTTTACCCAAATTTGCATGTTAGGATTAGAAAACGCTAAACCTGCAAACGAAGAAGATAAGGAAAGCAATAAATGAAAAAGTTATCTACAAAAGGTATCTACAAAAAGAAAGATAAAATATCGTAATCCGAGGAACGTTCGCACAAGTTTACTGCTAATTTTGCATTCGAAAACCACGCCTGCTTCTTATCTACTCATCATTATCTGCAATTTCATGTACCAAGCAGACCCTCGGGTATTTCTGAACTACCTCGAGTCGTTTTGATAACTGCTTTTCATGCCGTTTTCTCCACCCGTTTGCTTTCCTGGAAGGCCACGTTTACTAGATTTTTTCGATTGTTCCTTCCCTGAGTGCAAAGATAGTGGTTATCGTGATTAAGGGTTACTAGGTATTAAGCGCCTTTTGTCTTCTTGCTTGTTGTTAGCTGGAAACTGAACACCAATATGAATTGTTGAGAATCACGAGTTTGATGTCTCTAAAAAGTATTCTATTTTAAGGTTGCATTGGTTTTAAGTAATATTAAAAATAACGTTTTTCTTATGCTAGTTTGACAAGAAGCACCCATATGTTAAACAATCGAATTATGCAACATAATATAAAAGTATTGTTATTCTACAAGAAGCAGATCTTCTCATTTAAGCCTTCTCTTTGTGCCACCCTTCTTTGAACAAGAGATAAAGTAGATCTCTCCAAGGCTTCTGAAGCCGGCGCCGTAGAAGCATTGCGTTACTAAAACATTAGTATCAAATGATATTAGTAATGTTTTAAGCAGATTGTGAATCTTTGCAAACAAACTTACTCCAAAGAAAAGCAGCTGATAGCAGATTGTTTATTACAGGCCCAATGAAAATGAATGTAACAAGGATTTTATTTCTTACACTTTCAAAAAGAGGGCCTTGTTTGACAGAGGCGAGAAGCTTTATAGAAACGGTAACTTGTAAGCTTTATGTAAGACACACATATTGGATAGATAGATAGATAAGTGCATAGACGAGTAGATAACTGGTTGATTGGATGGATTGGAAATACAAAACTATTATTGTAGTTGATGGGATGGGATGCGGTTTATAAATTGATGGGATTGGTAGATTGTTGGGCGGACAAATGGATTGATGGTGGATTGGATGGGATGTATAAATCGATGGGATTAGTAGATGTCGGGCGGACGAATGGATTGATGGATTGAGGGAAAGATGGATGGAGCGATACATGGATGAGTGGGTGGATTGATGGATAGATGGATGAGTGGATGGATGGATAGATTAATAAGTAGATGCATGAATGGATAAGTGGATGGTAAAGGATGGATGGAAGGACTAATAAGTGGATGCATGAATGGATGTCTGAATAACAAAGGACGGAAGAAAATATTGGTGGATGTACTGAAAAACGTATACTTACTTGGTCCTGGTTTTGTCGTGGGGGGTAGTGTCCCAACTACTTCGTCGCAGGGAATATCTTCATTACATGATTCTTTTGAAGGTTCTTCCACATCATGGAAACAGAAAATATCAGGAACCTGTTCCTTTTTCCCCAACGTGTTAACCTTGATGCACTTCCGTATGCTGGTTTTTACTCCACCCCCAGCGCAGGTTCTTGAGCACTGACAAAGGTTTAACCATTATGAGTTTTGGCTTTAATTCTCCACTCCCTTCGCCCAGTATGAGAAAAAATAAGTTTCACACCCCATTCTTTACTTAGCTCCATCAAAAGGATAACATTAGGTAGCGAAAAATGATTGAATTCGCCATAAACTCCTAGCAGTTGAATCACAAAGACTCAAACATATTGTGATAAACAATTTTTCTTTTTTCTTCAGGAAATAAACTGAAACCTCTCAAATGTATTTATCGTCTCGTAACCCACTGAAATAGCTGTACAACACTCTGTGAACGTGAAATAAAATGTACAAAAAAATGATAAAAAAATGATCACTGAAATATTAAACATTCCGAGGGGTGATAAAAATGCGGCTTTAGGGTTGAGCAATACACTTTATCGAGACCGTTCCAGTCCACTCAACTGTAAAAATGAATATCAACTTCAAGACCCTGTAATACTTTAGTTTCCCGGCGGAGTTAAAGACTCGGACCCACCATATAAAAAATTGCCTTGTTATGGTTGCATTCGGCAAATTGAATAGAGTCGTGGTCTACTGACACGCTATTGTTTGATACAGATCTACTTTTCAGTTTCGCAAACGAATGGTTTTTGTAGCTACAGCTGTATCAGCGGTAGCTACTTTGTCATGGTGCTCTGTAAGAGGATGACCATAAGCGAGCAAGATTAGGGTGCGTAATTTATACAAACGGGCAATAGCATAACCACAGGGTACCCAAGTAGACGTGCATCGGGATATAGGAGCCACACAGGGTACCCAAGAAGACGGTTGTTTTGAAAATTAAAACAGACTACGGAAAGAAGAGTTTGTTCTATATTACTCGCCAAAGGCAAGAATTTTATTTGCCATGTTTATATTGCAACTTCACTGGAAAATATCTGAAATCTACATATCCATAATTTCCGAATAGAGTTGACCCCTTTGCATATGGGATTCCTTACACATTCGCTAAACAAGCACTACCCCATACAACCGGAATTTCCAGACTCACACCCCCATCAGAATTTATAGTGGCTACCTAACTTCGTATCTTTCCGCCACGTGTTCCTTTGTATTCATTTGAATAAAGGCTTCCCTATATAAAATATTTTTCCTAATCTGGAGATGAAGAAGGACGCTAACTACATTTTGTGCAAGTGCAATCCAGTTTCTTGATACTCGCAACACAACATCAAAATCAGCTAGGCCTCTTGGCTTGTGGTTCGTGCTACTTAGGAGGCTAAACGGTCGGTTTGGTAATAAAACTACATCACCCCCGCGCCTAAAACACTCTGATTTGTTTACTTTCCTGGATTTCGCATTAATGCATTGCAGTTACAATGCAACTGATGCAGTTAATAATAATGATGTCAAGGATATTGATAGTGTCCGTAATACTTTATAATTATAATTTATAATTATAACCTAAGTTACTGTGCTCACTTACTGGGCAATAATTACAGGATTTAATGAAAACGTGTACAGAGTTTGGACTTACTGCTGATAAACAGTAACTGCTTTTCCAATTTTCCAATAGCAGGTTTTTGAGCTGACGTCACTATTTAAGGGAGCGGTGAATGTTAAGATTGAAATGCGGACAAACGTTGTCCACGAGTTTTCCTGATTATTACGAAATTGCTTCGATTCCCTAGGGCATTCTTTGATACAGCAAATAAATTTTGATATATTTATAAAAAAATCATAGCCAATATCTGAGTTAAATGGAGTCAAGAAGTGGTGTTTGTCCGAATTTCGATCCCACAATACTTTGCATAGGAAAATGCTACCTAGCTAGCTACATATATTATATAGCATATTGCTGGACACATTTGAAATTATTTGGGTATTGATAGGGATACTAATAACGACACAAACAATGGTGATAACAATAACATCGTAAATGATAATGATGAAGTGATATTATTGACAGAGTAAGCAATAGCGACAGAGATGTGGTCGCAATAAGTATAGCGAAAGCGATAATCACCTTAAAGGTAAAAAGTAGCATTTCGTTGCTTTAAAATTTTTGTATGTGAGTCGATAAGGGCAAGTTAGGGAACAATTGGATGAGGGTCTAAGAAGTTCGTCGAAATTTGAAAAAAATACTTTCAATGCCTCTTGAACTAGTCGGTTCTTACTTACCTGAGACCACTTAGAATGCTCCCATTGTGGGGCACACGGCGTGAAAGCGCACTCCTGCTTTGTTTTCTCTTCTGGCTTTGGCTTGTCACAAGCAGTATCATCAAGATCCTTATACTTATCAGGACCTATTTTTTGACCACAGAAAATTTCTCGTATCTGGATACCCATTCCACATGTCTTTGAACAAGATCGCCAATCGCTAACGTACCATCTAGAAAATACCAGAATTGGATATCAGTGGTCAAAGCAGCAGTAATATTGAAGGTGAAAAGCCTGGAAAAAACTTTCATAATTTAACAAGATTCGAACCAGTGCAGCACTCTAACCAACTGCGCTATGAAGCCTCAACTGGGAAAGCAGGTCATTTTATGTGAGTCAGTCAATGCTAGTCTTCGGGTTTATGAAAATTATCAAGATTGAGCTTGTACCGCAGTATAAACAATGACTTTAGAAATGATAATCGCAGTTATGTACACAATATTAGCAAATGCGAAAGAGAGGTCTAAAAAAAATCTTACGCATTAACGTGATTCGAGCCCAGGACCTCTGTGATATCGGTGCAGCGCTCGAACCAACTGAGCTATAAGGTCTCAACTGGAAGAGCAGGTCATTTTATGTGGGAATCAAATCAAACATCTTCGGTTTACTAGTCCGACGTGTTAACCACAACACTAAAATAACTTCGTGTAATTTCATTAATTTTATGCGTACCCAAATTTACGGTGTTCATCTTATCCATAGAGAAAATAATGCCTTGTGATCCCTGCAGTTACCTCATACATTATATTAACTGGCTGTGTTTCCAGCGTGGTTAGTCCTTGTAGTGTAGTGGTTAACACGTCGGACTAGTAAACCGAAGATG